>KN479766.1:43299-63082 GCA_000787095.1 Periophthalmodon schlosseri
GAAACTTGGTGGTGGGCAGGTAACTGTCGGCAGCCTTGAGTTTGTAGTAGAAAGCAGTGGCACCAAAGTGCAAAGCGGCACGGCTCAGGTCCCTGTGGCTGGAGGTGATGAGGTTCACAGCAGAAGTCACCCGAGCGTCCAGGTTGGACAGGGGCAGCAGAGCCTCCACCAACTGCCAAAACAATTTATAATGTGTTACAACTAAGAGATATAAAATTACATATCTATTAAAAAAAGTTTATGCACTGGTAAGGGGACGTTTAAATACCTTATTGTATTCCATTCCGGTGAACTGCTGTATGAAGGCACACAGTGCCTCAGTCTCGGCCTCAGACTCTTTGTCTGGTGTAAGTTTGGCTCTGTAGCTCTGAGGAATAAAATAATAAAATATAAGACACTTCATCATTATTGTTTTCTGCAATGGTTTTGTGTATATATGTTAGGCCTAACCTGTGTGTAAGCTGCCACATAGGAGTGTGAGCCATCCAGCAAAAACAGACACTCCACAGTGCAGCCCTGTGCCTGCATCTGACAGCACATTTCAAAAGCCACACAGGCTCCAAACGAGTAGCCGGCCAGTCGATATGGCCCCTCTGGCTGGAGCTGCCTCACACAGGACACGTAGTAGGCTGCCAGGGACTGGATGCTTTCAAGAGGGGCAGCTGGACATAAAAAAACACTATGAGTGCATGCGCTTTAAAAGAAAACACTATTGCGATATGAGCAATGTACCAGTGGTGCACTGCAGGCCGTAGCAGGGAATGCTCAACTCAGTAGCCAGGGTCGTGAGAGCAGACACAGTGCCCTCAATGGGATGCACCAGGAACAAGGGCCGCTCCTGATTCTGCACTGAGTTTACTGCTGTCAGTGTGGGGCCCTCGGGGTCCACCAGCAGCCCACTGATGTCAGAGCCCAACACAGAGACAAGCTCTCCCTTGGATGCATCAGGCACATCTGCAACATGGAAGACATGATGGATTATGGATTAACTCATATTAGAAAATATGAATTGCTGATCAGTTCCTTACTACCTTATCTTAAAGAAAGAAATTATACATCAACCTTTTTATACCCCAAACAATGAATACATATTTTAGGAAAGTATAGCACCAGTCACTGAGTCATATTTTAAATACCTGTTTATCACTTTTTTTTTTCCAAAACTTTGAATCTAAAAGACCTTAAGGATTTGAAATGAATAGTTCAGTCATTGTGCACCAATGAAAAATTAAGAGAAACCTTTTGCAGTGGACCCCTTGCTGTTAGCCAGCTCACGCAGTTTGTTGATGGTCAGCTGTCGGATGTCCCTCATGGTCATAACGAGATCATAATCTCGCTCTAGAGTCTGACGAACCTCCACGCCCATCAGAGAGTCCAGACCCAAGTCTGCCAAACTGGCCTCTGCATTTAGGCTATTCACATCACGCACACCTAAAAACATGACAGTGGTTAACAACCATTTGCACATTAATTTCACCATACTTTAAATGGAGGCATGAGTTCATACCCAGAATGTGTGCTACAGCCTCCACCAGGTCAGCCTGAGCCCCAGACTCGCCTTTGACCACCATACGTTCCGCCAGCACAAAGCTGGACATGACTGGCTTTCCTAGGCACAGGAACAGGTCCAGCACTTCTAAACAGGAGGTAATGCGCTGAGGCAGAGTGCCTCCAATTACTGTGTCATTGTCTCCCATGGTTTCCAGCACTACACCCACATCCCCAATGGCCCCCCACTGCACGGCTAGGCCGGGCAGGCCATCTCTCTGCCGCTTTTCACACACACGCTCCATCGCAGAGTTAGCATAGCCGTAGTTACTTTGTCCAGCATTACCACGTCCACAGCTCACAGAGGAGAAGACCACAAAGTAGCTTAGCTCTGGACAGCTTTTCCGTGTCAAGCTGAAACAAAAAATAATGTGTTCCTATCAAACCACACACCAGCTTGGTTATATCATGTAGGATAAGGGGTTCCAAGAGCAACATACCAGTCTAAGTTCAATGTTCCACCATATTTAGGTTTGTTGACCTCCATGAAGTGTTGAGGTGTTAGATTCTCCAACATACCATCTCTGAGAACCTGACAAATCAGAATCATAATGTGTACAGAAACAGTGACCCAGACCCTAAATAGTATATGTATAAATATCAGTATATGCACATGTATATTATTACCATGGCGAGGTGGAAGACCCCTCCAACAGGCCCCAGTCCCTGAGCCTCACTAATGAGCTGCTCAGTTCCATTGAGCGTGGACACGTCACTCGTTGACACCAGCACCTCCATGCCCTGAGCCCTCCACTCCTGCACCCGCTTCATCTGGTACCCTGCACTCAGATCAAAGAGGATTTAAACAGAAGTTTGTCACCTATACAGCAGCTCATCCTTTGTTATTAGAGTATTTGTAGTCTGTGTGGTCTTACCGTTGCGAATGCCTGATCTGGAAGTCAGAACTATTTTGCGGGCCCCTCTTTCCATGAGCCACTGAGCCAGTTCTAGTCCGAAGCCCCCCAGGCCCCCAGTGATGATGTATGAATGGGAAGGGGGGCAAAATGTTCGACAGATGGCTGGAAGAGTCAGGGGGGGGCTGACTAAGGAATCCTGTTCCTCACGAATCTGGAGTGTTTTTTTAAAAAGAAGCATATTTTAATAAATGGTTTGATTTATACATGCTCACTCTTGAAAGTTGAATACATTTACATTTTACTTAAAGCTTCAGAATAAACTGTATATTGGTTCATTCATGTGTAACTTTTCAATGACTTTACCTTGAGCAGTACTTTGCCGATGTGCTTGCCCTGGGCCATGAATCTGAAAGCCTGCTCCACTTGGTCCTTTTCAAATACTGTCGTTTTTAAAGGTTTTACTACACCTCCCAGAATCCCCTCCTGCAGCAACTGGGACACTTCTTCCCACTCGGGGTTGCCCTCCTCAAACAATGCGTCCAGCAGGATGCCATGGAAGGCCACATTCTTCAGGAACACAGCCATACCTGAAAGACAATTACCCCACTTAGCACATCCCAAATAATATTCAAATGATTTATTAATGTTTTGGAAACTGTCAGGTTAGGATTTTGTTTTTAATTATATACAGAGTCCATTTTCATCTCTTAATATCTGTTCGAATCAACATAAGCCAGTTCCGTTTGTATCTGTACAAACCTAAAGGGGAGTTGTTGGACAGGTCATATTTCCCGATCTCCAGGAAGCGTCCATGCCGAGCAAGGCAGCGTACACTGGCCTGCAGCTTTTCCTCTGCCAGAGAGTTCAGCACCACATTCACACCTGAGGCACACAAGACAAAATCCAGTTCAAGTCCTGCAGGAGGAACAGATCTGAGGCATAAAGGAACAATGGCACTCACCTTTGCCCTTCGTGTGGAGGAGGACGTGCTGCTCAAATGATGCATCTCTGGAATTGGCAAAAGACTCATTGGAGAGCTCTGGGAACCGCTGCTGTAAGTATGCCTGTTTCTCTGCTGAGCCTTCACACAAAATTTTACATCCCATTATCTTAAGACTCATGTGA
This sequence comes from Periophthalmodon schlosseri, assembly GCA_000787095.1. Classification (NCBI taxonomy): domain Eukaryota; kingdom Metazoa; phylum Chordata; class Actinopteri; order Gobiiformes; family Gobiidae; genus Periophthalmodon; species Periophthalmodon schlosseri. The sequence continues at coordinate 46,830 of KN479766.1, forward strand.
CAAATTCCCATACCTCTAGCATTCATCACTCATATTATAACAGACACATTCCTACCGACTGTGGTGAAGACTTTGCACTTCTGGCTCAGTGCTATGGCGATGGCCGCTTGTCCGACCCCCCCGGAACCAGAGTGGATCAGAACAGTCTCCCCAGGCCGCAATCTGCCTCTCACCACCAGGGAGTAGTACGCTGTGGCATACACCACGGGCACAGAGGCTGCCTGCTCCAGAGTCCTGCCCGGAAATTAGGTCTAATGGTGAGTATAATAATAGTAGTATAATGCTTCCAAAATATTGCAGATGTATAAGGATCAGTTTGTTTGATATATTGAATAAGACTAGAACCAGTTCTCATGTTGTTGCATGTTTCCATTGAGCCTAATTAATGTTTACTCACCAGTTTGACGGAACACTCCAGAGGAACCGTTTGTCTGCGCTCACACATGTTGCCAAGCCATTTGCTGGGAGCAGGCCCATAACTCTCTGACCATTTTGGTCTCGACCTGAGAACTCCATCCCTAGCAGGCACTGTTGAAGGGCTGCATCGCCTACATCCATCCAAATAAACGATTAGTTGGTCATTGCTATTCCTTTTGTATGTACTTCTTAATGTTAATAGAGAAAAAGACAGTAAGGCTGTACCTGGAATAGCGTCTGGAGGCAGTTTTCCTGTGGCTAACATGATGTCTCTGAAGTTCAGAGAGCTGTAGAAGACGCAGCACAGCTCTGAGTTTGAGTTGGTGGATTTAAAGTGCTTGAGGGGAGAAGCAATCCAACGTAGAGAGGACAGGTCCCCTCGTGTCAGCACGTTCACATAGGCTTGTTGTGTCTGCTCCTCTCTCAGGGCTTAAGAAACACACACCTATTAGACTCAATGTGACCACACATATAGGCTCACCGCACAGGCAAGTACCATTGGTGAGGAGCTGGTGTCGGAAGGCCCCCCACTCGCCATCTCTCCACACATTCATCACAAGGTCTTTAGACAGCAGCGACTGCATTTCTTTTTCAGATGGAACAAGGCTCGGTATCACAGATGACTCATCCAGATTTGCTATGAAAGCGCAGCTGCAGAAGGGAAGTAAATAAGACCACTCTCAGATATTTGAACGTTGAAATATATAATAAAACGTACCGGATGCGACTGCCACCAGGTTCCTGGCGCAGGCAGTTGACCAGTCCCACCACACCACAGTGAGGCTGACAGGCAGTAAGCCAAATGGGACGGTCCGAGGGCACAGTTAATAGAGACTGTAGTGACATTAGCTTGGTTAGATAACTGTGAAAATGATGAGTGTTGGACAAAATGGCTCATCTAAAGGAACATACTTTGAGAGTCTCCACCCAGCTGTAAGATGTATCATCCACAGATAGAAATACAGGGTCTAGAGGTGGGATGCGGTGACGATAGAGGAACAGAGCAGAACCATAACAGGATGTCCAGACACTGACCAGGTCCAGAGAGGCCTCCAGAATACACCTTTCCCACTCAGCCTGCAAAACACCAGCAAGAATAGAGAGATCTTGATACTGTTTTACACAGTATTATAGAGCTAAATAAATTAACCTGATTTACAGAAAATTGATTTTATCAGGTCCACAACACAGTACTAAATTAAACATAAAACCCTAAAAAACACTAACCTGTGAAAAAAGTCCAGGCAGGGCCCCACTGTTGGCATTTCTATAGAGAAAGGCTAGGGTCTCCCCCAGGGTGCCCCCCTTTAGCAGCACATGCAGCAGGACAAACCCCCCCACTCTGGTCCCAGAAGCAAGGTTCGATACAAGCTGCTCTGGTTCACTCTGCAAAAGGCCCCAGTGATTACAGAGCAGCAGGTCAGCAGTCCCCGCAGTGGCCCCTGGAGCGGGGCCTGCACAAGGGTCCCACTGCGCTGAGCCCAGCCCCAGCTCCTCCAGAGTGTCGGTGAAGGGGCTCAGGAGCTCAGTGCACACCGCAGTGGCAGTGTACTCCACTTGTAACATGGGTTCAATGTTGAGAAGGGATAATGCATGGGGAAATAGTTGTCCCTCATCAGAGAATGCCTAAACACAGTAGCAGAAAAAGTCAGAAGCATGTATTAAAGGTAAAAGGTGTCAGTTTGCATATCCAGTTGAATTATCGTGGTCACTGACCTCAATCACCCTGAGTTTGCCAGGCCTGCTGTTCTCCAGAGCAGTGCTCAGGCAATGTCTGAAGGCAACGTCCCTCAGCAGGCTCTGGATCAGTGGGTCATGGAGCAGACAGGACCTCTCCCCCTCCACCAGCTGCTGCATCTCAGCCTCTAGGTTCCCGTTTAGCTCCAGAGCACACAAAAGGGCTAGCAGCCGGGGCAGGCCCCCTTCAGAGGGCACAGGGCTGGGTATGGGGCTGACTGGCACACCCTCTACTCCTGGCACATTCAGGGTCACGCCATGAGGTTTCAACTTCAACTGCAGATTCTGGATCAACCCTGAACATAGATATTTAATGATGACCATACCCAATGACTAAAATGTTGGCAAAATTATTTTCAAATGAAATCATCTGGAATTTTACCAGTCACGTACCTTTGCAGAGATTCATCTTTTCTGACAGGTGTTTGTTCTCTTTCAGGCATTCTGTTTTTATGTAGGGGACAAAGCAGAAATCTTCCAGAGTGGGAGCGCTTTGCTGCTGCTGTCGACGAGGGGCCACTGTAGCATGAAGCCCACTGATCTGGACCCCCCCAGCTACGATCACATCCACACAGTGATCTACACTGATGCCCACAGCTGTGTTAGGGAGAAAATGTATTATTTTATGTTGGATCTCAAACATAAAAGTCACCCTAGAAAAGTGTAGGATTTATATATCAGAATAAATGAATAAACATTTTTTATTAAAGTTTGAGTTTCATGTATATGTTACTGGGTGCTAGGATCCTCATTGCAGTTAAGGAGATTTGTTTTGTTTTGTCTTTTTCAGGTAAGGATGATTAATGGTATTCAGTTGGCCACTCACTGCCATTAATGAGGTTGAATGTCTATAATATTCTGTAGTCACAGGCGTCATTCAAGACACTATGATGTTCAGCACTAACCCTGTTTATTATCTGTGTATTGCCACTGCTTCTCCATGTGGGCTTGTGGGTTGATTTGGACAGAGCGGATCCTGGTGGGGAGGCGCAGGCTGCGCCCGGGCAGACCCAGTACAATCATCTGTAACATGGTGTCCAGGAAGACCACCCAGTTCCCTGTCCACTGCAGCGCCCCCCTGTCCCCTGGCAATCACAGCTCACAATTAACACAGTAAGTTATAATATGCAGCAAGAACAACATAGTTGAATATATTTTTTATCCAGGTCTATCACAACCCATATGCTGTACAAGATGTAGACCTTGGACATATCTCAAATGTAATGACTTCTACCTGCAATGTTTGACTCTAAAATTCCTTGGAAGGTCTTTCCGTAGTCATAGCCACGCAGTCTGAGCTCTTTGTAAATGTCCGGGGCCTTCAGCTTCAGTTTGGGGTCACTCTCAATGTCGTTGGCTGACATTATGTGGTGACCCAGTGACTGAACCTCTGTGTCCTCTGGAAGCTTCACTTTGCCTAGAAATAAAAAGATGTCATTTAGCATGCCCAAAAAACAGAGGCCTTGAATGGGCTCTAAACTAAACTGCATACCGCTAACTGTCAGGTTTCCATTCTCTGAGACTTCAAATGTGTGAGTGGCTGGCATGAGACGCACCTCCAGCTGCACAGAACCTGACAGGACAAAACTAATCAGCATCAAACGAGGAGACACGTGGAAGTCAGCCCCCCTAGTGTCTTATTTCCTCACCATTTCGGGGAAGAATAGTGGCTCTGTGGATGGCCACATCTTCGAATGTGACAGGTGTGGTGTCTAGAACCATCCCCAAGCTTTTGACCAAGGTTCGCCAGGCTAAGCACAGGTAACCAGTCGCTGGGAACAGGACTCTACCATCAATGCAGTGGCCAAGCAAGTAGTGGTCAGGAGACTCAGGGTTTATGTCTGTAAAAGGAAAACATTCATAAATAACCTATAAATTTACAACAAAAGAAGGTTAAATTAAATCAATTGGAGTTTTTTGCCTCTCACTCATGGGCCTTCGTACATTCTGAAATTATACATTTTGAAATCTGTTTTTTAGAACATTACCAATGTTATAAATAATTGCAGAATTGGATGCTCCAGAGCTAAAGGAAAAGTCTGCAGCCTTAGGAACATCCCAAGTCTGGGCATGATCCCACTCCACCAGAGGTGAGAGGAGAGGCGTCCCAACCGGTACGGGGTAGGGGGTATGTGGGCTCAGCTTGTTACAGTCCACATTGATCCTGTACCAGGGAGAGAACATTTCAACATATGGACAAAGAAATATAACAACAATATGCAGTCCTTAAGTCATTAGACTGGTGACTGACCCGCTCATGTACATTTTGCCAATGCTGGAAAGGAAGAAGTCCAGGTTGTTGACGTGGCCTCGTTTCATCAATGGAATGATGGAGCAGGTGTGTTTGAGACTGCGCTTCAGGATAGCCTGTGTGCACATAAACATGCTTTTGTTAATAAAAACATCTCAACATGACAATCCACTCAAACACTATGCTAGCAACAGATATATTTTTTCATGGAATACAGCTCTATCATGATTAATTATATATGTTTTGTTGTAAAACAATAATGCAAAATTAAAAGAAATGAAAGTGAAATGTCTATTCAGGAGGGCTGTACCTGCAGCAGAGCGTGAGGGGCAATCTCCAGCACCACTGCATCCTCTGGCACCAGGCTCAGCCCCTCCTGGAAAAGCACTGGGCTCACCAAGTTATTCACATGGTACTCTGCTGAGCTGGACAGTGCCAGAGGAGAGTCCCAGGCAGACTGAGGGATACTGGTGCTGATCCAGCGAGGAGAGCGTGGCCGTGGCTGCCTGATCACCTACACAAACACAACCCAGAGTCAAAATAACCACAGACAGTAACATAAAAAAGAACTATATGTTAAGGGTCTCCACCTTCTTCAGAGCAGCCATGAGAGCCGGAGCTATAGATGCCATGAAGTATGAATGGAAGGCCACACCAGCACTGCGCACTTCTTTAGCAAAGACTCCTTTGTCTTTGAGCTCCTGGACAAACTGGTGGACTGCATCCTAATAACACACAGTGCATGTTTAACAACAAAGCTTAGTGTTATGTAAAATCGACAGGAGCATGAACCTGGGGCCCAGAGATTGTGACCGTGTCCTCAGCGTTGTGACAAGCCGGAACCACTCCCTGCGGACACTGAGCCTTACACTCCTCCCATGTCAGCCCTACAATACACAGACAATATTACACAGGTCTGCTGCTGAACAATTCCCAGGGACAATGTAGTGGATATCTGTTGAAAATGAACAAACCTACCCACAGCAGCCATGCCTCCAGGGGGTAGGCTGGCCTCTTTGATACAGCGCCCCCTCCAGTATGCAGCCAGAACAGCTTCTTCCTGACTGAGGGAGCCATCTGCATAGCCACAGGCCAATTCTCCCACAGAGTGACCTACAATGCCATCAGGCTGCAAGCCAATCTTTTTCAACAGGTCAATCTGGGCAATCTACAAGAAAAGACAAATCGTTAAAAATTGTGTAAAAAAATCTGTATGAAATAAGCTGCCTACCTCAATAAGAATTGTCATTCCCTAATGTACACAACATGAGCCAGTGGTGAATCTTGGTGAAACTACCATAGTTTTTTTGTACCTGAATAGCTGCAAGGCCCACAAAGGCATGGATCGTGTCTTCAAAAGTGTCCTCTGTGGCTTCCATGAGCATCTGCGATATGACCAGCCCTGTGTCCTTTAAGGCTTCATCTGATCGCAGGATGGAGTCTCTGAAGTCGGGCAACTGCATGAGACTTTGGCCCATCCCAGCCCACTGGGTCCCCATACCTGCAACAGGGGGGCATATTTTACATAAGAATACTAGGAGACCTGTGAATGAAATGCTGTACAATGATAGATAAAATACTACAGCACAGTACAGTTTAAGAAATATCAGTTTTAACCATAAGTTAAAACCGCAAGTAACTGAACAAATAAAGCAAAAAAAAAAAAAAAGCTTCAACAGTGACCATCAAGCTCACACTTTCACATATAAACAATGCATTGTAGTATTAAGATGATAAATACTGTAGTACTAAGATGGTACCTGAGCAGATGTACCAGATTGGGCGGGGGGCAGACTGCGCTGCCTTGACCTCGCTGATGTTCGACTCAGAGCCCAGTAAAGTGTAGCCTCTGAAGGCCATCCCGGGCGCCATAGAAATGTCTGTGAGTAAAGACAGGAAGCTGTGGTCCTCAAAGTGCTGCTGGGCTTTCTGCAGCAGGACCCTGACAGCCCCCTCTGTGCGACCACAGGCAGGAACCACTCGAGCCACACTCTTCACACTCTCAGTTCTTTTACAGTCATTTGGACGAAGGATCACATGGACATTTGACCCTCCAAACCCAAACGAGTTGATTCCCACAATTCCACCTTTGACCGGAATCGGATGGTCCACGACTCGGACTCTCCCATCTGTGAGAGCTGGAATGTCAGGGTTAGGATTGGAATAGTGTAGATTTGGAGCCCATACTCCTCTCTCCAAAGACAGCACCACCTACACATAAGCAATCATAAAAAGCAGAATATTCATAACAAGGCTGTAAGAGTCAAAGTGCAAAATGAAGAAAGTTGAGCAAGTGTACCTTTGCCAGAGCAGCTAAACCTGAGGCAGGTTCAGGATGACCCATGTTGGACTTGGTGGAGCCTATGAGCAAAGGTTCTGTTCTTTTCTCACAGAATACACCAACAATGCCATTCACTTCTTGTGGGTCACCAACCTGTAATAAGATTCTATTACAATATATAGTATTCCAATTCCCTAATTTGAAAGAGCAACAGAAAACAGAAGTTCATGGTATGTTATGTAAAAGATATGATTTTAAGACGTTTTGTATTGTGGAGACAGCATGCATGTACATTACCTTGGTGCCAGTGCCATGAGCCTCTATGTACTCCACTTGTTCTGGACTAATCTTGGCCTCTTCATAAAGAGCGCTCACCAGCCTCTCCTGCATCTGCCCTGAAGGGAACGTCACCCCTGACAGAACCAGGCCAAAGACATTAGCTCATGCTTAAATGTCTGCCCCCATCCCCCAGTTGTTCCTCATAGACCCAGCACTTACCCTGCTCTTTGTATCCATCTGTGTTGTTTCCAGCATTGACCACTGTCGCATAGATTCTCTTTGCCACTGAGCGCTTGGTTAGCAACACAACTACAGCTGCTTCTGAACGGCAGTATCCATTTCCTGTTAGCGAGAAAAATGGCTTTTATATCTACCAGTATATAGTCATTATTCAGCATAATCATTAATAAAACTTTAAATATTGGCTTATTTCACTGGATTCTGTGTTTAGACTGGGCATGACAATTACTCTGAGCCTGGAAATTTATCACTGAGACCCAAAAAACTGAAATGTGAATACACATCTATATTTACATATAGATTTTAGAGGTAGTGTGAAAGTGTTAATATGAGTGAAGAAGCCATGCACAGTTGAAGTTTTATTTACCTGATGCATCAAAGGACTTGCAGGTCCCTTCTGCACTAAGCATGCCCAGCTTCATGAACTGTACTGAGGTGTTGGGTTTGAGCAGCAGGTTGACTCCTCCGACTAGGGCCGCATCACATTGGCCCAGGCGAATGGCGTGGAAGGCATTTTCCAACGCCAACAAACTAGAGGAACAAGCTGTGTCTATGGCTGTGCTTGGACCTTAGGAGGACAGAAAGGGTGAGCCTGGTGTTGACTGCGCTGAAATATTAAACACATTATAGGCTGTACCGCTGAAGTCAAAGAAGTAAGAGAGTCGGTTAGCCAACATGGCACGCTGGCAGCCAGTCATGCTGTAGCCCAACAGTTCCTCTGGGTCTCTGCTGAAGGCCTCGCCTGCCTCCGAACCACTCACCCCGATGTACACCCCTGTCTTAGTGCCCCGCAGTGAGGCCGGGTTCAGCCCTGTTAGCATCATAAAATCAGACATTTGTTTAGTGTTTGACTTTACAAAAAGTTAACAAAACACTTTATAAATTAACTATATTTTATTAGGTGAAGGAGTCGACAGTTCATCAATGGCAAAGCAATAAAAGAAATTTTTCAGGTGCTGGAGTGAACTGTATGTTAAACTGAGGTGTATTGGAATATTACCTGCATCTATAATGGCCTCATAGGCCACTTCCAGCATTAAACGCAGCTGAGGATCCATGGTATTGGCCTGTTTGGGGTGAACTCCAAAAAACACTGCATCAAAGTGGCTGATGTCTTTCAATTTGCCATTTCTCCGTGGAAGGCCATACAAACCTAAATGAGAACACACCAGGTCAGGTTTAAATGTGGTACTAATGAGTTACAAGCACGATTTAAAATTTTAGCTGGACCACAGCAAGTTCAGGTGAGAGCCTGATGTCAGGTATCTCTAAGGAGTGTTAATAAAAGCTCTATAGTGATTTTAGAATGTCTTGCCTGGGGAGACCTTGTGAATCAGTGCATTTCACAGGAATATGTGCCGATGTGCTCTGACCTGGTTCCCAGCGTCTGTTGTCCTCGGTGACCATGTCCAGGCTGCCCAGCAAATTTTCCCAAAATTCCTCCAGGTTGTTTGACTCAGGCAGGCGGCCTGATATCCCAGATATGACAATATCCTCCATCTTAACATCGAAACAATAAATAATCATCTTAGCTCTGGTTTGTTCATTGATAAAACAAAACAAGGGTACAAATAAGAAGTCAAGATGACATGATCAAAAATTAAAGATAAGATATGACTTTAATAAAACTTTATTGATCCCACACTGGGTATACTCCAGATACTTGTCCGACAGACTGGAGGATTTCAAATAAATATGGAAGTGGATAGAAATATGATTACATATCTGGATTGGAACTTGACACATCAGAGGTTGTATATGGACATGATGTTGAGGGCACAAAAGCTAGAGATTATTTGGTAAGAAAAATCAACACCAAGTTCAACACAACATTTCCCCTCAATAATATCTGAAGTAATGCATTCAATGTAACATAATAGCAGTCTGTTGTTTCCGGAATGTTGCCAATCAATGTGACATCCACTAAAGGTGGTGATCCACTCCGCCACAGCTGTCCTGTGGCACACTGACACGAATAAAGGATATGGCTATCAATGTTAATACAAATTCTTAAAATTTCAAATATGGAATAGTTAACAATTCATTATTATTATATATCACAGGTTACACTGTGACAACAGTCCCGCCTTAAGGATATTTATCAGGGACAGAACAAAAGTTGAATGGCACTATGGAGATGCAAAGAATAATCACACACCACATGTGGTAACAAATGAACAACACATTTGTCAAATTTAATAATTCTGACTTTCAATATGGTAAAAAAGTGAGATCGACACTTAGGTGTGTCTCTTCATCCACATTTCATGCTATTGACTTTCCTGCCAAATAAAGCCCACAAACCAAAACACTATTTTTGTCTCATATTATTTAGAATAACAAAAATAAAATAATAAAAACTGTCTATAATGGAATGTTTTTCCTATACTTATTTGCAATTTAAACCTTCACTCTGGGGTGTAGAAGTAGAATTCATTGAAGTGCAGAAAGAACTCCACAGAACAATACAGTTAGACTGAGTCATGATGAGGCTGATACCTGGACAGAGAACAGGAGTGTCCGGATTCAGGGCCCTGGCACAGCCCTGGAACAGGCCTGGCACAGCTTTAATTCACTCTTCCAGATATATAGATATATAAGATTTTGTCAACTCATAGTGGAATGTGCTTGTCAAGATTTCACTCTGTTCTCTCAAATCAAACAAAGATAAATTATGTTTCTCTCCAGCACACCCCCTCACTATAAGATCACACAACATGACAAGATGTGGCTTGTCACTGAAGTGCACGGCCATCAGTCTGACACGCTCTAATTACCGGTAAGCATTCCTCATGGGGACACACACGAATAGGCTTTACAGGCTCTTGGATGATGCTGTACTTTTTTTCTGAATCATTTTTCTTCAAATGATTCAGCCTATTAGAATTACTACTGGTAAATGTGTCACAAAGCCAGCTGAACAGAAGGAACAAATCATATTTTTCTGGTATTCTGAATTTTATGTCTTATCTCTAACGGGTGTGACCGGTCTCCATCACTCAGTAACCAGACAGTGGCTAGTAGGCTATTCATCCACTTCGCACAAATATGAAGCACAGTGTAGAACGGCTTATGTACTTACTGTGATTGCAGCCGGTATCCTGTTGCTCAAGTTATTGTAGCTCCCTGTTGGTATGTAGTGATCCTGTATGTCCCTTAAGTTCGTTTGGAGGGGGTCACGGGGACGGTCCGTGATAACGCAGTCTGGAGGTTGACGTCAGCCTCGGTGCCTCATTGAATGCGTTCTTCTCTGGAGATTTTAAATGTGCAAGTCCAGTCTGGGCCACGCCACATGGGCTGACAGCTTGGCTCGGCAACGCAGTCCAATGAGAGCAGAGGCAGGGCTTTTGGATGCAGGGGCCGTCCGTGATTCGCTGCCTGCGCCTGTAGTCTGAGAGCAGAAAGGAAGCGTTTTGACAAGGGGTTACTATAGTTCAAGTGTACTACAGTATGGCCGCACCTTTGAGTTGTCTTTTAGCATGTATCGCTTTCACATGATACATTTAGGGCCTAAGTATTGTAGCAAGCACCTTATTAAAACATTAAAAGAACGTTAAATCTTAATTTATGAAGAAAATTTGACAAAATATGCCTTTCATTAAACCTACCCTAATATTTACGCATGGTTATTTCCCTCAAAACCCGCAATGTTTACATGGTTTACACATTTAGATAAACTCTTGAAAACAGTTAACAGTATTGCATAACTTTACCTTGAAAGAGAGCACCAGACACACGTGTTATCGCAATGTGCTTCACCCTGACTGACAGGCAACTAGGCCAATCACAGAGCAGGGGTGTGCGCGATAGTCCAATGATAGGGCGAGTTTTCTTTGCTGTGTGTAAGGTGATTAAGAGGCGGGGTTCAGTGGAGACACCCGGCGGGGTTACTCCGGTTCATGTGCGCTTCCTACTGACCTACTAGCGCAGACTGACCATTGGTCATAACCTGTCACCAAATCTGGTGACGCAAGAACATATAGCGTGACAAAAAAAAGAGCATTACTGCATTTGAGCCATAATTTATTCATTATAATACAAATACAACATACAGAAATTAATGTAAAAGGTTCCTTAAAATAAGCATCAGAGTCATTTCCGAAAGTAAGGCCCGGGGAATCCCTAATTAGAACAACAAAGCCTACATAATTTGTGGTCACCAGAAATCAAGCAGGCCTGCTGTTATAATGGTTATCATTCTCCTTTTGTGCATTTTCTTAGTTGCTTCATGATCTTTAATCCTGTGTGGTCAATCTTTAATGTTGTAATTCCTGATTCTTGCAGATCTGGCAGTGTGTTTTAGTGGTCCTCTCTTCTGTGGAGGTTTGGCTGTGGGCTGTTTGTGGACGTGAGCACTCACCCCACATACCTCCATCTGAGCTCCACCTGTGACCAGCCCCAAGGAGACCCCCGAGAAGACCTCCGAGTGAACTTCAACAGGGTATTCAGCGTTGTCTTCAGAGAGGTCTTTAGAGGAAAAGACAGTAGTTGGAATAACTTTTCCTTTCAGCAGTGGTATAAAAGTGTAAGAATACTAAATTATTGACTTGTTTGTTTTCAATCACACCAAATTCAACAGGTTCTGTACTATTTGGTTCATGAGGTGTCTTGGAGGCCAGAACCAACCCAAACAAATAGAACTGTTCCTTAGTCTATTATAAACATATACACCTGTTATAAATTACACAGAAGAGGTCAATATGTAATATCTATTTATTTTAACTTTATGGTTAGTTTTAGTTAAGAAGCCAAGCATTGCATTTAATGAAGTGGTCTTAATTGGGGGAAATGCTGCAGCTTTTTTGTTTTCCAAACAAAAAGGTTCAAATATGAGCATCAGACAAACAGCAGACAACATGGTGAAAGTACCTTGTGAAGGCCTCTGATCCAGCAGAGCCCAGAGGGCACTCAGAGAAGGCATTGACTCTTCAGATTGTCCGTTAGCCTGGAGCAGCTGGGAGCAGTTAGGAGGTACACTCTGCAAAAAAAAGAGTGACCCAAGCAAAGAATGGTGCACTTTAATGCAGGGATTCATAACCATGGAGCCGTAGGGCGGCAAACACCACCTTGAGGGCTGCAAAACTACCATATAATACAATATAGTTAATTCTTTAATGGGCCTGGGGTTATTTTGTACTGAAAAACCCCAGGGCATTGTAAGATACATTGCAGATGAGGAGGAGGTATAGACCTGTGTTGTGAGCAGCTCTGGGTCCAGATACACTCTTGGTTCTTTCTCGTAGTTCTCAGTCTTAAAATTGTTGGTGGATTCATTGACTCTGTGGGTTCCTGTATTACTGTTACTCTGATTGAGCAGTTCAAAAGTGCAGAGCTGAGATCGCAGGCGGTTACATAACTCAATTAACTGCTGTCGGTCTCTGTTCAAGCGAGCTATACACAAGGCAGCCTGCTTCAGCCTGGAGCACAACTGAACCAATGCTGAGTTCTCTCTGCTGACATGCCCACAAGAGCACACACAAGATGACTTTTGTGGCTGTGAAGAAGAGAGGAGAGAAAATATAAACATTAGCCTTAACTTTTTATATGATGAAGTTTCTTTATTGATCAGGCCCCCAAACATACCCTTTTTGGGGGCAGTATAGTTCAGTATAGTTTCTTTAAATATACTATTAGAATGGATTGGTTAATGTAACCCCAGTAAATAAAGGGTAATTACCTTTTCTTTTACTTTGGTGATATTTGGTTCCAAATGCTGGGCTTCTTTTTCTGAAGTATTATATTCTTTAGTCACACTGTTTTCTAATTCTGCCACAAAGAAAATTAATAAAGAACAAAAGGAGAAAGGAAGATGAAGGTATTTTTAAAAATAATAAATGTGCATAATCACATGCTTGATGTGATGTTATTGTTACAACCATGTCACCTGTATGGGGTTGTTGACGTGGTGGAGTGGTGCAGCTTAGCTCCTCCATTTGTTTTCTCATTTCACTTATGACAGCCTGAAGCCTGTAGTTTTGCTGCTTTAAAGCAATAATTTCATCAGAAGCTAAGTGTCCAATGTGTGGGATGCACCCCTTTACAAACAAAAACATTTTTTTCTATAAGCCCAACATATAATGCAATTAAACAACCAAACAGGGAGAAGAGATACTCTCACTTGTAAGGCCAGATCCCGCTCCTTTGTGACACACTGCAGTAACACTGTTAGCTCCTGAAGTTGCAACTTTGTCTCCACCAACTCAGCATTTACCTAAAATTTTGTTTTATCTTATGATTAATTATAACGCAATGTATAAAGAAAATTGTATACACATTTTTAAACAATAAAAAATATTGAAACCTGTGATACAATACAAGCATTCATGGCCCCATTTTGGTCAAATCAAATCAGCTCACTTTTTGCATTTTGAAATAAGTTAAATGGGAACAATTATTTGGAAGCTGATGTTTCTAAAACACAGTTTTTTGCTGCCTCATCTCTGTATCTCTGGTCTGTTTTCACTTTAGTGTTAGTGTTGTGTCACGACTGTTAAGTTATAATAACTATATGTCCAATAGCTGCATTCAATGTTGAGGTGAAGAATACTCACCTTGTCTCTTGCTGCAGTCAGCTCTTGAATCAGCCGCTCATGGTCCAGATAATGTTTACTTCGAATTTCCTCACAGTTCGTCTGCCACTCCAGTTCCATCTGCACCATTTTCTGCTCCAAGTGTTTCTCACGCTCCAAACTTGCACCAAGCTGTTTTTTGTATCTGAAAACACATATACAGAGTGCAGTCTCACATCTTCCGTTGCTCTGTACTTACTGCCTAAAAGTTGTTAAGCACAGAAACTCCTGTCACCTGTCCCAGTTCCTGTCTCACCTGTCTATGATGTCCTCTCTCTCCTGCAGCTGCTCTTGGTGTTGTGTCTTCATGGACAAAGTGTGAGCGGACAGTGTGTCCAGGTCTCTCTGCAGTTTGGATATGGCTTTATGCACCTCCTTGAGCTGTTTTTTGTGGTTCTTATCCGGAGACCTGGAGACAGATTAAAAACACAGCATGCTCTGATAATGGTCCTGCAGGGCACTGGGCCACTCTGTATGTGAGAACTCAGAAAATGAATCATACCTTTCGATATGCACATTAGTGGTGTTTTCCTGGACTCTGAGCAGTGCTTTTGTGTTTTGGTGAATGTCCTCAGAAGCTTCTCTCTGGACAAAGATATGTTAAATCCCATATATCACACAGGGCACATGTTTTATAGTTCAGCTATATATGTATTTACATGCATTTTTCTGGCGGTACCTTATTGAGTTGGACTTGCTGATTCATCAGCTCCGGGATGCTATTATACCATAGAAAAAGAAGAAAATATCTTATGTAATCAGATAAATCAAGCCTGGTTAAAACAACACCAGCTCTATCTGCAACAGAATAAAAAAAATGACTGACTGCTGGCCTCTTGTGGCTAAAAAGCTAATTACCCATAGCTTATGTTTGTTGGAAAGCTATTCAAGTTTGAAAAAAAACTCTCCCAAACAATCAGAAGAATGAGAGATGAATGCAGAAACCTTTGGCTGTTGTAGTCTTGAGATGTGAGGAGCTCATATCTATTCAGCTCTTGATCTCGCTCTGCTAAGGCATTCCAATTATACCTGAAGTCTTCTCTAAACTGTTGGAATTGTGTCCTGGAAATGAAGACATCACGCAATATAGAGGAATGTAAAACTATAAAAATATATAAACAGTTCATATATGACAGTTTTGAGTTTAACTTAGTATTACACAGGTTACGTCAGCTGCAGTGCACATGCAACACACCTGCCTGCCTCCACCCCATGTATCTACACTGCTGCCATTTCAATTAACTCCAAAGGTCAGAATAACTGTATGAATATTTTTATTTTTAATGGCTCTCCAAACTCATGTCAGACACCAGTCATATGAATAAGCAGAAGGTGATTGTTATAAGAGTGACCAGTGCATAACACGTCAGGAGTCCCAAAGGCTGACCCCCTCTAGTTCTCACCTCTGTACATGTGATATTAAACTGTGGAATTTCAGTTTTGACATATGCACTTCAACGTTTCAAAAGACTGATAACATATCCAGCAGCTTTTGACCACACACACGCTCCCTTCTGAGTGAGGAACAGATTTCGAAAGCTCCACAAACACATGCCTACAGTGAGTAAATTTTTTGTAATGTGCACATATAGTTCCACTGTTACACTCTTGATAAAACTAATAATCCGGTTTAGGCCTAACCAAGTTTTATCTCCAAAAGAGCAGTACAGTGGTACCTGAGTGAAGAGTAGTGTTCTTGTGCCGTTTTGAGTCTCATCTCCAGGCAGTGGATCTCTGAAACACACCTCTGACTTCTAAATGATTCCGGCTGCATCTCCACCTAAAACACACAGAAAAACTGCATTACTCACATTGACTTCAGTATGGAGTGAGTTCAGGTACAGTTTCATTGGGTATTCAGAGCAAGATTCCATGTTTTTAAAGCATGAGAAATCTAGCAGCTGAGCAGCTTTAGGCATTTGGCTTTAAAAATAGCCTTTGTTATACGAATAACTAAAAACAAACCAATTATACAGGTAAGCTAAATATTAAAAAGTATAGTAAACTCAGCATACTTTAGGCTACATGATTGGGAATTTAGAATTGCAGACATTTTTATTAAAGATTGTGTCCATTCTTGCACCGCTCGCACTGTCTGGATATCAACTTCTATTTAATGCACTCAAGCATTTGGACTGATACTTACCAAACGTATTATTTTTTGACACTTGTACTTGGAAAGCAAAAGCCAGTAAATTATGTTTTATACGCGCGTACTTCTTGTGCATTGTTAGTGTTTAATAGGTCCATAATTGACAGAAACCGTTTGCTGTGGTTGTTGAGGCAACGGTACGTTCTTTAAAACCAGCCTCCTCTAACAACAGCGTGTCGCATTGGTTCCGCTTTGGGAGAAAGTTTTTTTTTTCCCAATGTGTGGATTATGCAAGATATGTTTTGTGAGTGCAATATATTTCCCAAAATGATTAAACTAAGTATCGGTTAGTCAGTCAATGGTTAAGGGTGAAGGTAAAGTGAGAGA
>KN479766.1:64510-78678 GCA_000787095.1 Periophthalmodon schlosseri
TTCCTCATCCTGGGGGGACTGCTGCTCAACTGTTGTGCCTGCGGAGCCCTCATGAGGCCCCTACTGCCCCCAAAGAAGAGTATGGAGCTGGAGACAGAGAAGGTCCAAACTAGAAGAAAACTGTTGGACTTCAGCGTCTTCAAAGACAGAGGATTCATAATCTACACTGTGGCAGCCTCCACCATGGTGCTGGGTCTGTTTGTGCCACCAGTCTTTGTGGTAAACTACGCTAAAAGTCTGAACTATGAAGACACCAAGTCGGCTCTGCTGCTGACCATCCTGGGTCTGGTGGACATGTTTGCTCGACCCATCTGTGGACTTGTCGCAGGCATGAAGTCTGTACGACCTCGCTGTGTTTACCTCTTCAGCTTCGCCATGATCTTCAACGGGTGCACTGACCTCATATGCTCTCAGGTAACAAACAAGTCATTTATTTCATTCAAAAGTCAGTGAAATTCCTCATTCGAATGGTAAAAGAGAACCATGAAAGTGGGGCTGGGCGATATGAGGAAAAATTGAATCACATTAATTACCTCATGTTGATCGATCACAATTTTTTATTTGACAAGGTTTTATTAAAGATAACATAATATAAACAAGACAGACTTTTAATTGGTTCCATTTAACAAAAAAGTCAGATTTCTTCCTCCAAATTTTGAAGTCTGCTCTAAACCACATGCTTTTACAGGCAGAAGATTGGCTTTTTTAATTTAAATGACCCCAGCATATAATTGATGATTAGAAATTACAGAAACTTGGTCTCAATTAAAATTCAATAATTACAAATTAAAATTAAAAATTCAATAATTGCACATACCTACACTTCTTGCTCCTCACTACACATTGATTGCTCTGAATTGTACTTTTCTATTTACCTTTACATTTAAATTATAACATAATGTAGTGTTCTGGTGTAAGGAAACACACCGAATTTCTTCTGGTTGTTTATTTTCTGAACACAAGGGCAACTGTAGGCCGTAACCCACACCAAAACAAGAGCAAAACAACAGCAGTCTCAACTCACTAGAGCCAGTCTCTAAAACAGACTGGTAACTGGCTAATAGAACCTTCGCATCAACTTGTCGGCATAGCAACCAAGTGTCACATACAAAGTATCTATATTAACAACAACACGTAACCCACCCAAAACAAGAGCAAAACAACAGCAGTCTCAACTCACTAGAGCCAGTCTCTAAAACAGACTGGTAACTGGCTAATAGAACCTTCGCATCAACTTGTCGGCATAGCAACCAAGTGTCACATACAAAGTATCTATATTAACAACAACACATGAACGGTTACAAGAACAACAAAAGCTGTTAACTCTGAACTAAACACAAAATTTCAGATCATTACAATAATAATACAATGAAATGTAATCTTTTCTTGTCTGCAGGCCAACACA
This sequence comes from Periophthalmodon schlosseri, assembly GCA_000787095.1. Taxonomy (NCBI): domain Eukaryota; kingdom Metazoa; phylum Chordata; class Actinopteri; order Gobiiformes; family Gobiidae; genus Periophthalmodon; species Periophthalmodon schlosseri. The sequence goes on from KN479766.1 coordinate 65,916, forward strand.
TACACTGGCCTTGTGCTGTTCTGTGTCTTCTTTGGCATCTCCTATGGCATGGTGGGAGCTTTGCAGTTCGAGGTTCTTATGGCTCTGGTCGGGACAGAGAAGTTCTCCAGTGCCATTGGGCTGGTGCTGCTCGTGGAGGCCATGGCGGTGCTGGTCGGACCGCCTGGTGCAGGTAAGAACTAAATGGAGCTGTGGAGTTTAGGGTGACCACCTGTCACTGTTTTGTTTGTCCGGCACAGCCATTTAGGCGTTGTGTCCCTTTTCCCACTTATTTAGGGAATGTCCCACTTTTCCATGGATGAATTATTTTAAAAAATAGATAGAAAGATAGATAGATAGAAAACATGATAATATATTTTATCATTAAGATAATATATTATCTTTCAGGGTTGGCACCTCTCTATGCATTACTAAAAGTCATATGGCGTTATTGCAGATATTATGAACTTACATTTCACCAGTCCCCCCCCTTCCTCCCTCCTCACTCTCCTCTTTAGACCTCCAACCAGTGCCCAGTTTAGCAGTGTGTGTGTGTGTGTGTGTGTGTGTGTGTGTGTGTGTGTGTGTGTGTGTGTGTGTGTGTGTGTGTGTAGTTCAGATGTTTAGTCCCATTATAACAGACTTGTCACAAGAATGGTAAACATAGAAAAAGCTGGTAACTGAATGGGGTGAGGCAGAGATCCCCACATATCCAGTAGGGGCATGATGGGCCATTATGAATTTAAGTGCTTTGTATATTGCAGGTCGTCTGTTGGATGCTACTCACCAGTACATGCATGCCTTTCTGCTGGCTGGAGCTGAGGTCACGCTCTCTGCCTTACTCCTGGCTCTGGGAAACTTCCTCTGCATCAAAACCAAACATACCGCTCCTTCAGCATCTACTGAGATGAGTGTAAAAGCTGTAGAGAAGGACACACTGCATTATGATGAGGTGTTGACAGAGGATGAGAAAGGGGATCTGCGAGGTGGCAAGGAGATGGAGAAGGCTGTTGAAGACCAGGAGGAAGTGGAGGCAACACCTGCTGTCCCTATCCACACAGACACTGATAAAACACAGTCATAGTTTTCATAACAACATCTCTAGGCCTGAGTCAAGGGTAACTTGAACAAATCCAACCTGAGCAAGATGCTTAGACGTCAAGACCTTCCACTGTCATCCCCTGTACATGGGATCCACAAAATAGGACTGTTACAATTAATTTAAAACAAAATATTATATTCGCTGGATGGTGAAAGGTACTCAAGACGTCATCTATAAGAGGAACCCATGAATATTGTATAATCTATCACCAATCACAAAACCACACTTGGGGCAGAGCTCAGCAGTGAATAGTCAGTAGAATCCAGTCAACAGGAAAGGAGGCGGGCCAAATTTCTGCTCGGGAAACAAAGATTATAGTTTATATCAAAATACTATCAAAGGTAGGCTTTAATGTTTTTATGTACGAAACTGTTCTGAAGAAAAACACTATTGATGGTACATATAATTTTACATGTATATACTGCTGAAATAATAAAAGTGCAGAACAAGTGTTTTTGAAGAGTTGATGTGTTATATTAGTAATTGCTGGAACACTGAAGACATAGTAGTGATGAAATATTATTAAAGCTGCACAAATATATAAAGCTTTGTCATATTTTAGAGAGTGAGATTTTATTTTACTATAATGGCTCATAATAAAGTATGAGAAAACTCAATGCATAGTGTTACTGATGGGGGGCATACAAAGTTCAGTAAAGCAAAAGGTTCTGCTACTTTTTTTTACATTTCTTTGTTTATTAATCAGCTTCTCAATATACAGTAACAAAACTATAAACCTTGTGCGTGTGACAGATAAGAGCTGGCTGATAAGAGTGAAGTCAGAGGACTGAACGCATTTATTTTAGTGTACTTGTGCTGGTTGGAGCTCGCTGGACAAATGAAGATGTTAATGTTGGGGCTCATGCTCTTGGGCAGCTCCCTCTGCACCGCGGCACCCACACACCACATGGCTGGCTCTGGGAGGAACAAGTTACTGCTTATCTCGTTTGATGGTTTTCGTTGGGACTATGACCGCGAGGTGGACACCCCAAACCTGGATAAAATGGTCCAAGACGGAGTGAAGGCCCAATATGTGACCCCTCCATTCCTCACCATCACCAGCCCGGCCCACTTCAGCATGCTCACAGGTACACTACATACAGCTTAGAATAGATTGATTCAGGAGCTGCCAGCTCCAAAAGCACATACATTTGTACTGATTAAGTAGAAATGAATGTTGTGGTGCTATTTAGAGCTGTCCAATGCTTCCCAGTATTCAGCCATTTGAAATAGTCAGCAATGTATTAACTAGACTACTTGCAATGCTTAACATAACATTATTTATTCTTTACAGTTTATAACTTCTACTCACTCAGCAAAAAAGAAATGAATTATAACGTTAGGCACAATCAGTAAAGACCAAGCCTTCTCTAGCTGAGCTTTGAACAGCACAAAGTACACTGAGACTATAGACAAATATCTTCACTGGAGTCCTACAGTCATTGTTGACATGTGTTTGTATTTACAGGACGTTATGTTGAGAACCATGGAGTAATTCACAACATGTGGTTCAACACCACTACTCAAGAGAAGAAACAGTACTACGATGCCCAGTTTGTTGACTCGTACTGGGACAATGGCAGCCTGCCCATCTGGATAACAGCACAGAGACAGGTTAGTTGCAGCTGTACAAACTATAATGCAAAATGAAATATTACACCTACATTACAACTATAATGTTTGGAAAGTCATTTGGGTTGTCAATTAAGTTCAAATCATCAACTTTGAAACACAAAGATCCTCTGAAATCATGCCGTCTGAGGAAAGGCAGGCAACTTCATTTAGGCTAACACAGATTTTTTCCTTTTCATTTTCTGTACCTCAACTATATTTTTTAAGTGGAGTAAGAGTGCACATTGCTGATGGTTCTTGTTCTTGTATTTTAATAGGGCCTTAAAACCGGTTCTCTGCATTTTCCTGGGACAGCTGCAACTTACCAAGGAGAGACAGCAATGCATCGGCAGATCGAACCCCAGCTGTACAATTACTCAAATGAGACCGAATGGAGAATCAACGTCGATAAGGTCCTCATCGACTGGTTCCAGAAGCAAAACTTGGACTTTGTTACGTTGTACTTTGGGGAACCAGATTTAACAGGACATAAATATGGACCAGATTCCCCACAGGTGAAGGAAATGGTCCAACAGGTTGACCGAACAGTGGGCTACATCCGAGAGAGGCTCCAGCAGCTTGGGTTGACAAAAAGAGTAAATGTGATCATGACTGCGGACCACGGCATGACCAATGTACTGAAAGGTGAGCAAATCCAGCAAATCCTTCTGTCCAAGATCCCAAACTTCAGTTTTCGGGACATACAGTTCCAGCTCCTAGACTATGGAGCTTTGGGAATGCTGCTGCCTAAGGAGGGGAAGTTGGAGATTGTGTACCAAGCACTGAAAAACAGTCACCCACATCTACAGGTTTACAAGAAGGACGATGTCCCAGCCAGACTACACTACAGCAGCCACCCACGCCTCCTGCCCCTCATTCTGATCTCAGACACAGGATATGTCATCAATGGGGTAAGTCTAAACATGATGAATTATGCCATGCCACTGTTTAAGGTATGACAATAGAGTAGAGAGTTCACACTTCATTGTGGTAGGTTTAATCCCACTTGTCACTCACTCAGAGCATAATGGAGGATGACCAATAGGTTGAGTAGATGTGGAACGGTAGGGTCAGGTTATGATTTGATTTTATAGCATCATAACGCCCACCTCTAGTCTAAGGTATGCATATCTGCAGAGAGATTGTAATGTCTAGGATACATAGCTACTCACTCAAATGTTACAGGATCAAAAAGCCAGTGTCTTGGGTATGTTGTTCACACTTGTACATACACCATTAGGACTAAACTGGGCTCAAACAAAGAGTGTGAAGGTGCCCTTGCTGGCTTACTTCATCTTTAGAAAATTTTACAAGCTCACCACTTTATTTTGTTTTTAGAAGATTAGAAGAACTTTTTAAAAGCATATCAGCTTAGTTTTGATGGGCTGAGATGCTTTGAAATGTTAATTCCCTACCTTGTTTTTACAAAGTTGTTGCCGTTGCAAAACAACAAAGGAGACCATGGCTTTGACAATGAGATCTTGGATATGAAGGCCTTCTTCAGAGCAGTAGGTCCAGACTTCCATAAGAATCTGCTGGTGGAGCCCTTTGACTTGGTAGATGTGTATCCACTCATGTGCTACCTTCTGGGGATACAACCGGAGGTCAATGATGGACGCCTGGAGAGGACCAAAGCCATGCTGGTTTCTGAAGGAAACACAGGGGTTAATAACAGTATGTAATAACATAATAAAAATGTACAAAATGTAAAGAAAATTGTGCTATTCATGTCCATGAACAGGAGTGTAGTTTGTTAAATGATTGTATAACTTATTTATATATAACACTTACTGTGACTTAACCAGACTTAACACTGGGATAGTATAATAACATTTACACCCTCACTCCACAGTGCTCAATAATGAGTGCTCATTAATGAGCATTGTGAGCTAATATACTTCTGAATCTGCCATATATGAAACATGTGCTAGCTTATGACAAAGTATTCAGTCAAAATAAAGTAATATTAATACTTGAAGGGGAAAAAATGTAAAAGATAACTTTGCAATGTGCTGAGGGTTGAGTTGAAACATCTATGAGACAAATTAATATGAATTTTACATTTGGAAGCAGAAGTGCCCACTGTTGAGCTCTTTTAATCCTGTGCTATTTTGTGCATGTGCAGGTGGGGTACATAGGACACTGGTGACAGCCCTCTCAGCAGTCATCGGCCTTTTTGTACTCATCTTCATCATCACTGCCTCATACCACATCTGGAAAAGGACCAAAGACTGACCACAGGTTCAAACTGACATGAAGTAATTTGCACTTACTTCAGTGTTTCTTAGTGTAGTTATATTTAAGCCTGTGAAATAAATCAGTATTATTCACATTTACAGCTGTGTATCTGTGTCATATTGTTTTAAAAGTGGAAAATGATGCATGGACATGAAAAGGGTGTTATTCTTGACCGTAGAATTCACTTTTAGAGAGTTAAATTGTTTAATGGTGAGAGAGGCAGTGAAGTCTCCTTTAATCTAATATCTTTCATAAAACAAACTGCTGAATAGCACATCTTGTATCGATAATGGCTTTAGTTAATTTTTTTTTATTAACATTGCAATGTACACCTTGTACTTTTCATTAATGCTTGAAGATAATAGTTGAAATATTTATAGAGAAGGTGCAGGTAAAGTAACACCTCCATACAAGAGTGAACAGCCTTTGCACAGTGAACAACAACATTTACACAGCCCATAAATTGACCAGCGATAGAACAGCAGTAATATTCTATTGTTGTATTAGAAAATGATTTTGCTCTATATTGCATGTTAAAGCTACCATTTGTAATTAAAATGGCCAACCCAGCCATGTTGCATTCTCACATAACACCACTAGATGCTATCTACGTTACTGCAGTCTGATAGTGTGCTAGCTTTGGCCCCACAGAAGATCAGAGACCACAGGTGAGCCTGAACAAAGGCCAGGTGAGGGGAGAAGAGAGGGGGAACACATCACATCTGCCATCTGTCAAATAAACTTACAGTTAGTAACTTTAAGCTGCTTATCATTACTCATCAGCTTTGATCAGGCTTGGTTTTTGGCCTTGATAATTGTGTGTTACAGTCAGATCAATGATTCTTAACCATAGGGCAGGGGCACATGGTAGACCTGCAAGCACCCGTCTGAGGGCCTTGAAAATAATGTAATGCATTTCATATTTTAATGGGCCATAGGATACTTTGTCTCCATGGAAATAAACATACTGTGGAACATTCCAGGCAAAGCAATAACATTTCCATGGTGAAATGCAGGTAATGGTGGATGCCGTGTGCTTGCATATTGCGCCCCCTGGCGTCTTATGCAAGAGCATGTATGTTAAAGCGCTAAGCTTGTGGCGTTTGAGGGCTACGTCGACCACCACCTAGGTTCACAGAAGCAGAACCATGACCCGGTTAAAACCAGGTTCGGACGGACCTGGATCAACGACGAGGACCAGGCAGGGCGCGTCTGCTCGCCGCTCTATCTGAGTGAACTATGGTAGGCCTGGAATGTTTTGCCTACCCTGCATCAAAAGGATGCCAAGCAATTACTATGTAAGCCTTATTATGCAGCTACAACTATTTACAACCCACACCAAGCTGAAATGTTAATAGCCGTATGTAGCCACAAATATTTTGCCGTGCACTAAACCGCCATGGTGCGTAAACCAAACTCAAGTTTTCTTTCCTGAAGCTGTATTCTTGGCTAATGCTAAGTTAAAATGGAGGCGGGTCAGTTGTTGTTTAGCGTTGAGCAAAACACTGACACAGAACAATGTTCCCCTTTTCTACGAGGGCAGTGCACATGAGTGAAAGGAAGTATTTAAAGGCTATCAGAATGACTGACTCAACTGGCCCATCCCAGTCCGACAAGATGCGCGACCTCTCCTCCGTTAACAGAGCGCTCTCTCCGGGTCTCTTCAGGACCGCGCCGTGCTCTACAGGAGGTCCTGCTAGGCTGGCGTCCCTGCGAACCAGGGATATGACCCTGGTAGGGGCACCCAAAAAACCTCGGGTAAGCATTGTGGACTCTTTTTAAAAAGTACTCCATTGCATATTTGCAAGTATCTGAGCTGTAACAAAAACATGTGAATTTTCCGGACCAGAGAACCTTTGAACCAAATGTCCATGTGGTTAGAAAGAGCAAAGATGAGTAAGTAATCTTAATGTATATTTAGGTATTGCACATTTCAGTTCCCTGTGTCTTGTCCTATGTATTGATTGCTGCTGGCTGTTTTATAGACTAAAAGTACAGATGACCACATCGCCAAAACAAAGACTGGAGAGAGAGGAGAAGAGAAAAGAGCGGAGAGTAGTGAAGAGAGAGAAGCCTCGGATCATTCAGTCTCACTCCATCTTTGAGCAGGGCCCAGCGGCCTGCACACGTAGAACAGGTTCAGACTACCTCAGTACCTCTGTGTCCCTCTGTGTCCCTCTGTGTCCCTCTGCGCCCCTCTGCGCCCCTCTGCGTCCCTCTGCATTTAGCCCCCTGCATGCAGCCCTCTGTCCCTCTGAGAGCTCTGAATATGTGACGTTTCTCCAGGCCGAGGCACCACTCTGCCCGAGTCCAGCAGTCCCCTGTGTGACCGGCTTAAGAGGGAGCCAGAGGAGGACAGCCATACTGCTTTGAGCAAGCTGTACAGAGATGATGTACACATTTCTCTCTTTTTAATTTATATAAACCAAACTAAACTATATTCTGCTTTAAATTAAGGCCCTTCTGTAAATTGATGGCGTGGTGCCTATGTCTTTTACAGTTTATAGATGATCCTACTCTGAGGAACAGCTCTAAACTTAAGCCCATTCAGCTTCCTTTAAAACACACTCCATCTCTGAGTGTCACAGGTAGGACTATTCTGATCACCCCACTCCATGTCTCGCCTTATTGTACAATGTATTATTGTATTCCTATTGGAACACAACTGATTACTTTGGTCCTTTGCAGCTCAAAGCACAGGTGGTCCAAACATGGAGGTGTGTCAGGCGAAGCAGCCATCCCTGGTGGAGCTCTTCAATGATCTGCATTTATCTGGCAGAGATGAACTTTTTTTTATGCAGCTGCCAGACTGTATGCCTGTTAAAACTGTAGGACCAAGACCCCCAGACACTGCCAGCTATGGACTCTCAAAGCCAGCCAAAAGAGACAGCCTGCAACAGGGAAAGGCAGGGACAAGCCTGCAAACACAAGTAAGATTTACATCATCAGAATAGAAGGAAGAATACTGTACATTACAAGAAGTATAATTTATGTAATTGTGAGACTATGCATCAATTTATCAGAGGGTCTGTAACAGCCATGAGAAAAACTGCTATTTAACACATAACAAGCAAATCTGTATGTTTTGCAAACCTCTTAAGGCTGGAGGTTGCCAGCAAAAGCAAAATATAAACCTATGAAGCAACATTTTCCATCATTGCATCAATACTGTCATACCTGCTTTTCATGGTGGTCTATATTGCCTTCAGGAACCCGTGCTGTCCAGTTTTTCTGAGGGCCTTCTGGGTAAACTGCAGCTTCGGAAATCAGGAAAAGTGGTGCTGAAGCTGGGAGACATCAGCATGGACGTGACGGAGGGGGGCGCCTTCTCCTTCCTGCAGGTACTACAGCAGCTTTTAACATTATGTCTGACATATGGATATATTTATGCTCACCTCAGCCATTTGTCTTGCAGCAGCTCGTGTCGGTGCGTCTGTCCGAGGGCCACTCTGGAGACATGATGGTTCTGGGGAATGTCAGTCACAAGCTTGTTTTGTCTCCTGTTTTTCAGACTTTGCTTGACCAATCTGAGACCAAAACCCCCTAGAAAATCTTTTCTAAAACAAATGGCAGCTAAACGTTACATTGGAAAGGCAGTGGCTCAGTGGTCCTTGCCGTTTAATCCCAGCTCTAATCAGTGCATGCTTTCCTATCTTTGGGCACTTCGTCCACCTGTGTGTGAATGTAATGTTTAGAGTGGTTGGTGCTGGTCAGAGGAGGCGATGCCTACCTCATGGCAGCTTTGACTACAGAAGTAGCTTACTACCACCGAGTGTGGAGAGTGAATGAATAAAGATAGCTCTTGCGCTTTTTAAAGGTGCACTATGTAACTTTTCTGGAGGACTCACCACCTGCTCATCTCCATAAAAATATTATTGCTTTGCGTAATGTTCTAAACTGTTTATCTCCATGGAGACGTGCAAGTGACTGACTTCTCCAAAAGTTACCTAGTGCACCTTTAAGCTTGTAATGCACAATACAAATGTAAGACAGTTTTAACCTGTCTGAGACATTTTTTACATGCTCCTGCCCACCTAATGTATAATGGGAATCTGTCCAACTTTTGAATTAGGCAGAAGTATACACTGTTTTTATAACTTCATTGTTGTATCTGCTTTGACATTTCTAATGGTTTATGGGTGTAATTACAAGGTCTATAATCATGCATTTAAAAATACTGAATATCGATTTCCCAGAAAATGTACAGAATTGTTATTTCATTGTACTGGACTGATGATAGTGTATTTTTGTGATCCCCATTAGCTGAGCTTGACACCCAGCTATTCTTCATGGTGGTCTTTTTGATATTTAAAATCTGCACTAGAATTATGTAATACCTTTAAAAATATTTCTGTTTTGTTTAAACATTGGTAAATCAGTAGAAATAAATTTACTGTTTTGTAAAAATGTCTATGCTGAACTTTATTGCAAAATGAAAATGCATCTTACACTTTACATTCTTCTAGAGCACAAGTCACTTCATAATCATAATTGAGCCATAATGAACTATGGCAATAGCTTCTACCTCTTTGTGGTACAGCAGTTTTTTTAATAACTTGGTAATAACAGAACAGTCCATGATCATAAAGAATGGCTTAGGATATCAATTTTTTGAACCAAAACAGAAAAAGTGGTTAATGCTGGTCACCAAAGAGCTCACTTGAAATTATGGCTCTCAGTAGATAAATCATATTGAATGGAAATACAATATTCATACTCCATGGGGTCTTTTGCATTCATCAAGCTGCCAACTTTAGAGTTTACGTTCTGAAATGCATGTTGTATTCCATTTAGCTGTTATTATTTCAATGTCCTCTTTTACACTGATAAAATGTAAACTGAAATTAAAAATCAAATTATTTTGAATTGAATTTTTAAAGATCATTCAGCCCTACCTCTGTCAGAACTGAATGGTTAACTTTAACAAAGAAGATTTAATCACCTTTTCAAGCACAGAATACTTGCACCTCTCTGAAAAAGTCATTGCACGACAAAGGACTCAGTCACCATCTTTTTAGGATTTTATCAAAGAAATCTAACACTGTAACATTTAGTTTCAGGGGCACATCTTATGTCTTTTTGGAAGTTTTAGCCATTTTAGTGGTGGTGGTGGTACCTATGCTGCTTGTTGCCTTCTTTTTAGTCGTTTTGGCTTTTCCTGTTGCTCTTTTTACAACTTTTTTCTTGGCTTTGGTTGCAGTTTTTCGGTTCCTTCTGGACAGCGTTTGCTCACGGAGCAAATCATCTCGTCCTATTTCCACCATGTGCTCTTCCCATGATTTCATTTCATTTTTGTAGCGGATTTTGTCATCTTCAGCCAACTGTGTGTAGACCTGTGATGAAGGAGACATTGTGTGAGTAAATGTTATATAAAGAGCTCTATACAGGGGCAAGATTTGGGACACACCTGCTTCTGGTGGCTAAACAGATTTCTCCAGTCTTGCATCAGTGACTTCATTTTTGCCTAGAATTTAAACATTAGTATTACTGAAGTGTGCAGAACAATCAGAGTTAACTTTGAAGGATATGAGACAAGCATCATTGTGCTACTCCATCACTGTGTGCGTAAGTACTGACCTGTGTGGTGGCTCCTCTCGCCTCTTCAAAGTGCTCCGACATGTATATGTTGAATGGAGACCGGGGACGCTTTGGTTTTCCAAGAGAAGTCAACTCCTGTGAGACACAAAACACTCAGTAATTAGCGGTTTCCAAGGTTCACTTGTCTAAAACTGGCAGCACACTGGGTATATAACAATGTTACAACAAGCAAGCTTCCTCTCAGGGATTGTCAAGTCAGTCAATGAAGATGTTATTTTACAACTTTTTTGTCCTTGATGAGATTATATAATCTCAAAAAAAGGTGCAGAAATTCATCAGATTGTGCTTTTTTTAATACATTGATGTTCAATAGACGATAGATTACAATAATTTTTAAGGGTCAGCATTTATTGTGGGTACTTTTTCATTCTACTAGTGGAAAACTTCTTTGTTTTTTCTGTTCTACAACTTTAAAATGTAGTGATTGAATAAGCAACTTCTATGAGTCATTGTAAACAGAAACTAAGTACTTAAGTGTTTCATTCTGCTATGTATTTATTGCACCCCATGTTTTTTAATGGTGTAAAATAGTTTTGGGGGATAATCCTTAACTAGAGGTATTGTGTCACTGGCATACGTTTGTTCAATATTATTGTGTATTGTCTATATTTCCTTCAGCAATATATCAAACTTGTAATCTTGTCAAGAATTTGTTATAGTGACTGGCATGTGTGAGTGTTACCCGTTTCTTGCGAATGGCCTTCCGTTTGGCGAGTCTCTGTTTCCTGTCCAAAGCCTGCTGCTTCTCCTGTGCCGGGGTCAGCTGTGCCATGTAGCGCTGGAAGTCCACTTTAAACTGCTCCCTGGCTTTGACAGAAGCCTCTTCAAAAGGCTGTGGGGCATCAAGGATTTAGGTTATGTTCCCCAAACTCTGCCAAATGAAGTACCTATGTATGACTTATTAGCTGATAATTTACTTTTTTCTGTTCGGGGCTCAATGTCCTCCACTGTTGAGCAATTTTCCTAATGACATCCACAGACTTGATCTCTGAAACATGCAACAAACAACATGCAACAAACACTGATCCTTATAGTTTGCAGAGCCACAGTTCTATTGCAGTTATTAGTCGTTTACCTGGGTGTAGTCTGACCATGATGGGCTGCTGCTGCAAAACATATCGCATGTATGCATTAAGGGGTCTTTTTGGTGGGCCACTGGCCACAGTACTGAGCCACTTCACGCAGATGGAGGAGGTGGGGAGAAAACTGTTGGTCCTACCCAAAACAACAACAACACAGGATTAGAAGGGAGGGGCTTTGTGCTGTGATAAAAACACTATAGAGAAATTGCGCACACAATATACATAATTCCAAATAGGTCGAGTTTGGACCGTGGACATGAGCAAAAACAAATACGAGCACCATCCTTAGCCAACATGCATCTCTCTTAATCGATTGAATGGATTTCAAACACATTCTATCAATTATAAATTAATACTTATACAAAAACTTATCTGGAAGCTGAAATAAAAGGACAAACATGAAGTGCCTCGGAGCCAGACAGTGAGGGGCTCTGGTGGTCTTGTCTTACCTCGCAACAGTAGTTGTGCAGGAGTAGAAACTGAAGCATTTAGCCCAAAGGCTAGCAGCTGCAGACACAAGACTGGACGGCGCCATAATGACCAAGAGATTTTTACTGTTTTATCAAGCAAACCCACCGTCTTACAAAGCCTCGTATTATACCTTTAGACATAAAAGACCCTTTGCTAGTAGTTTGTGGAAGGGGGGCTGCAAAAGGCGCCTTGACTTCTCTGTCAAAGCATGATGGGAAGGCACAGTTCCGCTTCCGCTTGCCCGTTGTTTACTATCGTATCAGGCAAGAATATTGAGAGACTGATAAGAGATTTAACGTAGTTATATAGTTATGCACATGTTTGGGCACTGCCCGTGGGTATGCGGTATTACTGGTCAGTTTATTTTGTCTGTAAACGCTAAATGAATAGAATGGCAAGTGGCATGTGTGCTCCAGCAGAAGGCGCTAGTGGTCGGATCGTGCGCTCCAGACTCCACTCCACAGAAGAGCAGCAGCAGCACGTACAAGTGTGACCTGGATCCACAGATGTGAGATGGGGCTCCAAGCCCCTCTACAGCACCTCCTACTCTGCGCGGGCTAACTGCGTTTAAACGGGCCATATATCGGGGGATATACTCGGTCTGTGGGAGTTGTTTACTGAGGACTCGTGAGGCACGAAAGGGTTGTTACGCAGCTATCCTCTACGCGAGGGGAGCAGGAAT
>KN479766.1:94777-109743 GCA_000787095.1 Periophthalmodon schlosseri
CACATGACGAGCCACATCCATTGTGTCCTCCAGGTCAAAGTCTCCGTCAGCGTCCAGCATGGCCTCACTCCTGACAGACAACAGCGCACATTCACTTTACACATAAGATCAGGGAAGGGCACCCAAACAAAAAACAAAAACAACAACAACAAAAAACACATCAATATTAGTTTTATTATCGATTAGAACTAGATTCACAGATTTAAGCAGATACTAAAAAAGAACAAAATTGGAACATTGCGGAAGAGTTTTAGAATGATCTTTATCTATATCAGAAGGCCTATAGGGTCATATGGTACTCACTGAGGAACTACCATTATTTTTGAAAATTGAAAATGACATTAATTTATATTTAAAAAAAAAAGAAATTGTCAATAACAAAATCAAAATTGTTATTGAGTATTACAGGGTTTTTTTTACGTAAGAGTTTCACATTGAAGTATTGTGAAAGTTGGCATAGATCGATGTGTTATGTACATGTACTCAAAGCGAACACACATGTACACTCAGACGTGGCCCTATAAGTGAATACTCAGGGTGCTTACATTGAAGGGTAAACGGTGAAGCTGCTCGGGTGGCTCACAGAAGGAGATGTAGTCTGGTCCATGAAGGCGGGAGGTTCAGGATTGGGGCTGGTGAATCTGACAAAGACACAAGTTTAGTCATCCACATCAATGGGACAACAATGTCAACAAAAATATTACAGTTAAATATTGTCTTGTATCATGAATGCAATTACTTGTATTGCACCAATACAATTTCCTATTCATATTGTTGCATTATATGGTTTGAAAATTGTACTCACTCTGGAACAACCTGTTTGATCTGCGGTTTGACATATCCATCAACTGGTGCTTTAGCTGTAAAATAATGGTATAATAGTTTTAACCACACTAAAGTATTATTAAAGTTAAATGTATATGTACTTACAGAGGGGGGGTGTGTAGTACTTGGCAAACACTTCGTTTTTAGGTTTATCCGGATACAGAAACAGTAGGTGATTGAGGTCACTGATGCGGTCAGCGAGTGAACGGATGGAGAAGTCCTTGGTGGTGTAAGGAAGTAGATTCCAGACCAGCCTCTCCCCTGTCAGAAAATACAATTAGAACCTAGAAAGGCATTCAACAGGTGAAGCAATAGCAGTAAAAGCAGTAAAAGAGTAAACCCTATATTGGCATTTAACAGGTCAAAACTGACATTATTGTAATTAAAAAGGATTGTTGTGGTTGATCAACAACCTGATTTGTTGGGGTTCTCAGCTACCCAGGCAATGGTGATGCCTCCAATCTCTGAGTCACTAAAGCGAAGCAGAAATGTTCCATTGGGTTTGGACAGGAGCATGTCCTGTGCCTGCTGCTTGTTGACAAAGCCCAAGATGGCCCTATTCAAAACACATACACATACATATTGAATAGTTTCAGACATCAACTTCAAAACAGAATGGTACATTATCGTGAATATAAACATATACAGTCTTAAAGAAAAAAACTAACCCATCATTCCAGTGAGGCTTTAGGTGTTTTTTCATGAGCTCAACAACCCCATCAAACCATTGCCAAAAGGTAAAGTTGCGTCCAGGCAAGCTCTCCTGTGAATGCAAAACAAGCCACATTATCAGACTGCTGTTGTGTAAAGTCTAGCGCATTTAGGATACTTTACCCTGTTGAACTGGGCCCAGGAAATGGTCATGTTACGAAAGTCTTCAGGGTTGTTACTGGTGCTGCTGAACGCCTTTTGTGCCAAAAACACCAGATTATCCTCAGACAGGCCTCGCGTGCTGTGCATCTCCGCCTTGTACTTCATGTCCAGAGCCTCACACAACTGCGACCACAGTACTTTGTCTGGGACGATGAAAGGCACCCGACCCTGAGGAGAGAATATCACCAACATCCACTGTCAGACCTGAATTGGTCGCTGGGTTTATTTATAATTTGTGAAATTAATAATAATTATAATAATTATTATTTTTATGTATTGTTAAAAATGCAGGGCAGTTTGTTCTTAAATAATTGTTATTAAATTAATGAAGATAAAATTCATACTGACTGGCTCAGCAAAGGCGTTGTCCCACAGAACTGTAGCTGTGGCGTTGTTGTCTTGGCTACCATGAACGATCACCACCACTGGTAAAGACAAAGTCTGTTCGGCAAAAGACAATAGTGATTCACCTTCATTACTCTAATTGAAACTGAATGAGCAAAAACAGACATTTCTGTTTCTTATTGATATATCACGCCCTCTGCTGGGCTTTTGATGTGTCTTTGAATAGAACCACACATTTGTACAAGTTTAATTGTCCAATATTAGACTGTGCTGTACAACACAATGTAGTACTATATAGTGTAATGTAAGTATATCCTTACCTTGACATGGAAGACAAGCTCATTGCCCCCAACACTAAACTGCGATTCAAACAGGACGGTGAACTTCTCCTCTGTGACTGACTCAGCGCCGCGGCGATCTGAGCGTTTGATCCTCTTTAGGGACTGTCAAAGCAGCACAGGGTGAGTTAAATAAATACTTACATGGGCCACTTTCATTGTTTATTAAAATAAGCATTCTCTTTGGTAAAAGCTTGGAAGTGCGTCTGACACTGCAAGAAACGGTATTAAAAATTTTGCCTATGTTCACAGTCAAATCACATTTAAAGATTATGTCATAATGAGTAATATATACATCACATCACTAAAATGAAAGTTGTAAATGTACCTATGATTCTATGAATACCTACTGACCGCTTGAAGGCAGTGGTGAAAGCACTGAATAAGCCAGTGTACATAAATGAATATCAAACAAAGCAGAACCACTGATACACTACCATGTTTCTGAAGTGAGCACTGAGGGTCCCTGTGGCCTGGTGATACTCCATCACACAGTTGTTGTTCAGGATCTCTCCACTGCTTTCACTGGAAACAGAGTATTAGAGGCAGAACAAGCACATGTGTAGAATAGAGTGAGTGTGTCTCACCTGTGTGTGCTTTCATTCTTTAACAGCGCTTTGGCCTGCTGCTCACTCACAATTACAGCTTTAACCTGAGGTGGGTTCATGTGGACATTTAGTTTTCCACCCACTAGGAGGCGCACAGTGGCTGCAAACTTGGTCTGAGTCTTTAACACCTGGGGTGGCTGCTTTTCAATGATGAATGTGCTAAAAACAAGTATCAAATTATTATTTTATTTTTTTACATTGCAAAAACAAGAAAGCACTGCAGAGTCCAGACCTTGTGACAAGCGCCGAAATGATGTCTGTGATATCAGCATTGAGTTTGCTCAGTAGCTCTTCCATGGGACCAGGCAGAGGCAGCTGCTGCGTCAGGTGTTCACAGCGACGGATCTGCTGCCTGTTCTGCCAGATGAGGTCAGCCAGTTTCTCACACCTCAGAACAAAAGGAAGACATATGTTAAGTTTAGTTGCCCACCCCAAGGAAGTTCACTGAGCAAACCTTACCAGGATTGGAGCACGTCCAGGCCCCCTTCGTGTGGACCGCCATTGCCGGCCAGCTGCTGTCTCCTCTTCCACTGGATGAGCTCCTCATCCAGAATTAGCGTCTGCTGTTTCCTCAACAGAGTCAAGGTCTTCTGGTGTTGTTCGGACAGATCCTTAAAAACACATCCACAATGACACAGTTATCAAAGTGCACGTCAAAACTAAGTAAAAATTTATGTCAAGATGTAATCAATCAAAATGGTGAGGCTGAAAAGGGCAGAGTCAGAGTAAGATGCAGACATTTGCATGTCAAGGTACAAAAGTGTACAATCTGTACTTACAAGTCTGTACTTCTGGAGCGTGCTGGCCTCTCTGGTGAGCCAGGCCTCCACTGTGGCTCTCTTACTCTGGAGGGCCTGCTCTCTCTGAGTGCGCTCAGCGGCTGGGAGGGAGGCAAGGCTGCTTATCTGAGCTAAAGTACAAAACAGGCAGCATTACAATGAGGGCAGTGAGGGCAAACAGGATTTTCTTCTTCCCTTTTCTTCTTCCCTTTTCAGTGGATGTAATAAATATTGCCATGTGGACACAAAAAAATCCTTTCTCAGTGCTTACCGGTAATCAATTTAAAGATTTTACATGCACAATTTTAACTCATAATTATTCAAAACACTCAAGAGCAAACTCTAAGCATACTCAATGGAAATGGTCTTTGTGTCTCCTGCGCCTTGTCTCACCACATAAAATTGGGGTACTTAATGAGGTTTATAAGGTTTCTGTGTGTGGCAGTGTACATATTGTAGTCTGCAAATGTTACCTTGGATGCGAAGGTTCTCTTGATATTGAATGATAAAGTACTCCTGGCTGTGCTGAAGCTTCCGGAGCTCATTTTCAGTCTCCTGTGTGGCCAACCGCAGCTCCTCAAAGGCCTGGTTGATCTGCTGATGGCGCTGGGACAGAGTATCCATGGACTGACCCTCTGTACCAGAACTCGCCTGTCAACAAACACAAAATGAGCCATTTCGACCATTGCCTCCAAACACACTACAAAACCAAAAACCTAGAAATGATCTTTGAGTAATTCAAGCAAATTTTACAGGGTTTTTTACTACAAAATTAATTAAGTACTGGTACTGTATAGTATCTGTTACCTCTTAGCTCTCTCATTGAGTCCTGTACTGGAAAAAGTTGGACTGGAGGACTTGCTGGTATAACTCCAGGGTAAACTTTCTACTGATGTTTATTTTTAGAAACAAGTTTACACAATTGTTTCAGAGCAATGGGAGTTCTAATAAATGTTTATAAGAGTTGCCCTTTATTACATTTTAACATTTCATTCATTTAATACAGCTATGTTCAAAAGTTAAATCTAGAAAAATAATTAGCCTTTTTAGACAGTTGTTTATTTAGTCAATTTACCGTAATATTCAACATGGTGGGATCGAACTTACATTTGTAGCATCTTGAACTAGCCTCTTCTCCGACTGCAGGATGTGTCGAATACAGCGCACAAGCTCCAATGGACAGCGGTCATATGTGCTCTGAACACACACGGAATATTTATGGTCTGTTATTCTGCCTTTATAGAAAGCCAACCATAATATTAAGTGCCAGAATAATTAGGTAGAAAAAAAAAACAAGAATAGCATAAAAGCAATGGGATGGTACTAAAGTCTTTCCTCTTTATACTTTAATAAACTAATACATTTCCAGTAGTTTTAAATGGGGTCAGGCATACAGTAGTTGAGCAGTAAGTAAAGCATTTCACAGTTGATTAGGGTGTCAACAATGGTGAATAATCAAAAATTCTCATGATTTACCTCACCATAATAGTAACACTAAAATTTGATATTGTGGGAAAAAATGCATGTGTGCTCCAATGTATTGTCCAGTTCAAGTTAGTAAAGTTTCTATCAACTATTTTGGGACAAAAATGCACCTAAACCTATTAATTTCCATGCCCCTAAACGTATTAATTTCCATGCACATAGACCTATCCACAATCATAAAAGAACCATACCTTTAACTGGTTGGCATAGTGACCGAGTTTAATCTTGAGTAGAAAACCATCCTCTCCTCCCTGAAGCTGAGCCTTCTTCTGGAGCTCTGCCACAAGGCTGTCCAGCAATCGTTTGGCTTTGACCTCCTCTGTGGGGTTTTCCAACTCTACCGAATCCCTGTAAAAGACACAGTCCACTCATGACAAAGACTGACAGTGGAAGAACAATAGTTGAATGACTTGACAACAAAAATCTGCCTACCATAGCTGGTTTTCAATCCATTGAGCCAGGTAGTGTCGCACCTCAATGGGAAAGTGCTGTCCATACAGGGCCTGCATCTGGTGTAATGCATCACCTTGCAGTTGCTGGGCTTGGATCCACATAGCCATAGTGCCACTGGAAAAGTGCAACAGAAAATTAAGAGGTGACGTGAGATATATGATGTGGACCACCCAGGAATTTAACCTGGTGAGCAAGTTTCATACAGAAATGCTATGGCCTTATACAATAACGACATGCAAACCTAATATCAATGGTTAATTCTAACGTATTATTCTAATGAGGTAATGAAAACTGAAGAGTATTGTGATGCACTAGTAATCAAGTTTCAGAGGCGTTTTCTTAGCTTGTTCTAGCAGCTACGTTAGCTCGGTACTAAACATTTGGTATTTGATATACGCTTTACACAGCATAAACAGAAGGGTAACTGGTTGGCTCTTACGCAGCATAAGTAGCACTCCGTACAGCCACTGTTTGTAGAAAAGTCCACACCGCTGGAGCTGGTGCCAGGGGCGCTCATGCTACGGCTACATGCTCCTTCCTCTTCCTCTGGAGCAGCTGCGCCAACCACGGAAGTACAACAACCAGACTTCTCGAGGCTTCGCGTGTCCACATCAGGCAAAGCTGGCTCTCACTGTGCTGTCGCTAGATGGCGCAATCCTACAGGCTATGAGTTCTGGCGCACCTATGGGAGCAGCAGCACCTATAGCTTAGAGGTGTCCAAAACTTGCCTCCTCGAAATAAGTGTTTCAGTTTTGTATTTGCTGTGTTTCAGACATCATAGCATTCTTTAAGCCAATCTGGGGGGCAGCTAAAATGAACATGGTTAAAATGCAGATTTTTGTTGTAATACTTGAGTTCATGGGTCTAGTCAATAACAGAAATGATCAGGTGCATTTAGCTTTTAGTTATTTCATGTCAAAATACACTGTTACCAATAGGTAAGCTGCCCCCGTCTGGGAGTATGACATCATCACATTCTAAAATCTGAAAACCACCATTAGCAAAATGATAAACAGAGGTGTAGCAGAAAATTCTGAACTCTCCCCTAGGTAAAAAACAAACAAACAAAAAAACAAAAAAACAAAAAAAAACAAACAAAAAAAACCCTTTGGAGATTAGAACCAACAAACTGATGCATCATTGTTAAAATTTTGGTGAACCCCCAGGCTGAAGAAAACTTACTAGCAGCTTCATCCCAGATGTAAGCCTAAGTCAGTAACACAATAGGCCCACAATAACAGACTGCTTGTATTGCTATTCCTATTTCCATAAATACTGCGCCATTGTTTTAATGTTGGCTCACTGCAGTGTCATCCCTCCACATTCTTCTGTCTATTCTCACCCCAAGGCATGCCCACGCTATGCACAAGTTTAAGAATTATATGATTTATGTAAATAAAGTGATCTTTTGTTCTAGTTACATAACTGTCACTTAAACAATTCATTTTTGGCCTTAACAATGGGTAGTTTTATATACTGAGCTACTATTGATTTTCTTAATTCTGATAAAGCAAAGTACAGAGATGAAGTAGTCTCAAAATGAGTGAACTAGACTTTATTAAAGTGAATATTAAGCTAGTGGTTCAACAAAGAATATACAAACAATTGTGAAGATCTTCTGTGTTTATCTTGAAAACAAAATGACAATTTAGAGTTTAATGTGTGAGAAATAATGACATAAGGAAGTCGTCAGCCCCCATGTCCCACCTGTGTGCTGTGAACTTTATCTGTGATGGGGTTTTTATGGAGCTCACTTCTTAGACATATACACTCATATTAGCACATGTAATCAACAAATAAAAATACAATACAACAGATCAAACAAATGCACAGAGTAAAATAATGTGTGGACACTGGAGGGTGGTAGGATGGAACAGAACAGTTATTCAGTGGATAATAGTTGAAATAATTGGTGTTCAAAGAGGCTGCAGCAGTCACAGTTAGGCTACAGATAAGGAGTCAGGTGACATGTTAAAAACAAACATAGATCTAGCTTTAATAATGAAAGGAACATCTTCAGGTATGGGGCAGTGTGAGATGCAGTGAGGGTATATCATGTAAATTCATTTGGAATATGTGCTGAATAGACACATTGAAGAGCATGCATTTTTTGTTCAATATGGTGTTATTACTGATATTTGATCTTTTGGTCACATTTTTTCTTTGTTCCAACAGTCATTTCATTATTTCAGATGTTTCCCTCATAGGTCTTGTAAATAAATGAGACATACATCTAATGATAGTGTGGTGTAATGTGTTGTGTGTGACTCAGACTAATCACTGTCTCTGTCCTGGTCTTCATCCTTCTGCAGCTCCTCGTGGCTGTCCTCTTCGTCAGGATCCTCAGCCTCTTCTACTTCATCGTGCTCCTCCTCTTCCTCTCCACCTCCGTTCATCATCTCCATCTCTACCTCCACTGCCTCGTTCTGCAGCTCAGCGTCCACCTCGCTGAAGGCCTCTCCGTCCTGGGACACCTCTATCATCTCTGTGCCCTGCACCACCTCTACTGCCCCCTCACGGAACTTCTTGACGTGGAAGGTGAAGGGAGGCACCTTGTAGACGGCAGTCTTGGATCGGGCGTAAACCACATGGTCTGGAGTGAAAGCCTTCTTCACCTTGTCCCGGGACGTCTGCATCTTCTGCTTGCGCTCAGGGTTTACAGACATGCGTGTTCCCAACTTGCCCATCTTCTTCTCAATGTTGTGGCGTGTCTTCTCTAGGTTCTCTTTGGTTTTTTGCCTAGTCTTCTCCAGGTTTTCCTTTGTTTTCTGTTTGGTTTTCTCTATGTTCTCCTTGGTTTTTTGTTTTGTTTTCTCAATGTTCTCTTTGGTCTTCTGCTTGGTTTTTTCAATGTTGTCTTTAGTTTTTTGTTTTGTCTTCTCCAAGTTTTCCTTGGTCTTGGCCCTGGTCTTGTCCATCTTCTCCTTGGAAAAGACAGTCTTTAAAGTTTGCACACGTTGCAGGCTGCTGCGTTTGATGCGCTCAGCCCGTGTCTCCTCCAGTGTGTCCTCAACGTCCACGCCCTCTTCATCTGAGGACAGGTCCACGTGGGGCTTGTCTGTGCTCTGTCCTGCCTCCTCTCCTCCCTCCTCTGCTGCCTCCTTGAGCTCCAGCATACTGCCGCCTCTGCTCCCAGCCACAGACTCAGAGGCCTTCATTGATTTGGAGATGCTGAGTCTGGAGGGGAGCTTCACATCATCCTGTAGGAACACAAATAAGGAAAAATGAATTGAGTAGGTTATTAGCAAATACACAAATACAAATATTGCTTTTGAGCAGAGAGGCAATATGGTGTTTTATTTCTATATAGGTAAGAGTGGCTGCTTGTTCATACTGAGACTAAATATAACCTTGTAGTCAGTTGAATTGTTGAATTGTATGGTGGAGTGTTTCTCAAACTGTACATGTGAAATTGTTCTCTTCAGTTTTATCCTGATTTCTCTCATCTCATTCTTTGGGTGAGTTCTTGGTTAGAACTTCTAAAGCAATTGTGATGCCATATTTTAGACCCAGCATTTTTTTTTTAGGTGGTACTTGGTGTGAAAAGTTTTGAGAACAACTGGCATAGCATAGTGGTTACAAATCTGTGACGTTTTTGTTTTATCTTTGCTCCACTGTTGTACCAGGCCACACAAAGACATTCATGGCAGCCTGTTCTCATTTGTGTCCCCATATCCTCATGAATGTAATGCTCTAACTTGTTCGTGAAAATCTGCTATGGAGTGGCTTCCTTTTTCCATTCTGCAGGCAACTGCTTGAGCAATTATGTCCCTAAACGTCTGCAGGGCTCACAGTCCCAGCAAAACAGGAACACGCAAGGCCGGGACAAAAGCCCACCGGACGACAGGATGTGTGTAAGAGGGAGATCCCTTTGTGGAAACATGTGAATAATCGCGCAAGTGGAATCATACTTCAAAATCTCAGACTTCCATATGCGCAGTAGAAAAACAAGTTGATGATGTAACCAGAAGTGTCAGTGTCCATTGTGTGGGCTACAGTTTAATTAGGTCTTTATGAAGCCATTGTATTACAGTACTGGAACCTGGCCTTGGAAGAAAGCCTTTTTCTTCAGGGCAGTATCAGAACATTTTCACTGCTCTCAAACACATACACATAAGCTGTCAACATACTGAGCAACTATGAACCATGAGGCTAGCTGTAGTCATCCAACATACCACACATAAAAGGTACATCTAAGAGGATAGTAAGCTCAGAGGTGATAGACAGAAACTATACAGTAGACCTGTATGTGTATAAAATTATTATTTACTGTACAAGGACATTCTAGACTGTATTTGTGTTTGCATGGAAATAAGGTTTGGGAAGTGGAGCATTCACCTTGGTGTTGACTTCCTGACCCTCCTCGTTTAATGGGACATTGTTCTTGAAGCGGCTGCAGGAAGGTCTCTCAAAGCCGTGGAAAATACTGTACAAGCTTGAGTTATGTGCTGGGCGTGTGTCTACCCTCTACTGAGGACGCATGTGGTGAAGGAGGGAAAGCTGATTTTATGAGGGCACAATCATCGCTGTCTTGTGATTTCTTTCACCACAACACCAGTTACAACCCCTCTACCTCTGTTACTGTGTATGTTTGTGTTTCCATGGAAACACAGGCTTGCAATTATGTGAATTTATGTGGCCAGTGTTTGAGTTTTTTTTTTTTTATCTGCATGACTCATGGCTCTTTGCGGTGCACTGTATTTTTTCTAACTGCGTAACAGAGTAACCACCATCAGTGTGCGAGCTAGGGACTTGCAGGCTAGGGCTGCATTTGTAACTTTCATTCATCAGACATTTTGATACTGTTTATTGCACTAATTTGAATTATCCTAATTTTCTTGACAACAGCACTTTCTGCAAATTTCTTGAAATAAATGTATTTCATTCAACACAAGCCGACATTGTTTTGAGAAGTTACTTTGATCACATGGCCAGTCTTTTGCTTTATTGGCAGTACAGTCCACTGGGTCACATGAGTCTAGCTTGGTTCTGTTACTTAGCCCTGATGTGGTTGTTTTGGGGAAGACACTGGTCTGACTTTGGGGCAGTTACACTTTCTTTCCAGTCTGTCCAATACGTGCAGATTGATAGTGCTCCAGCAAACACAGGCTATATGGGGGTTTCCAGGGCTGCACTAGTGAGGCCTGAAGCAGCTCCCATTTCAATGCACCACACAGCTGAGGAAATGGTTTACTGCACCTGATGGCTCTGAAGGGGTAGCATCATGGCCCTATACTACCAAAAACATATGACCATGTCATTATGAATAACATTTTACTACTGTATAGCTCATTGGTACATAGCTCACAGTGTTAAAAAATATTTGTTTTATCCTCTCTATCTATGCACACAATGACCAGTGGAATCATAAGACGCTAATGACTGTGAGTCAGGCCCATGTGAGTCATCTGAAAAGGGTTTGAATCCTCACCAGCTTCACTTTTTTATTTTTATTCAAGTATGTGTGCTGAGGAGTTGCTCTATTGTTACTGCAAAAATATATATCATAATGGAAATTATTGTGCACTTGGCTCCAATGAGGGGAACATATGAAAAGTTAAGTTGCAAAACAGATCTTATATTGTATATTACTTCTTGCATGCAATTAATTTCAACTGAGAGCAATTCAAATACTGCATTTCATGATGAAATAGTCTTTAGTTTCACTAATATTATCCGTAGTAGTATGTTGCAAAAGGAAATCACTTTTTAAAACACAATTATTTGTCTAAGCAAATTAAATTAATGAATCTCAATGTTGCCAAAACAGGACTACATTCTCTCAAAGACTCTTTCCTTTTCACAATCAAACAAGTATGTGATGGCTGCTATTTTTAGACCCCCCCTCTGTTGTGTGTGAGCCCCCCCCCATCCTCGGCCTGTCCCCTCAGTCGGACACACTCCAAGCCTCATCACACAGGCTTCATGAAAACATTCTGCTCTTTGCTCAAATATAAGCCTGAGATCTGATCTGGAAACAGTTAGGCCTTCCATTGCCATTTATGGAGAGGTAGTGAAGAATGGCCTAAGAGTGATGAATTTACATGCACTGACTTGGAGCCTGAGAAATCCCAGACAGCTGCTGGCGTATTTTTGAATGTTTTGAAGGTGTGTTCAGGAGAACTCCAATAATTTGGTAATTTTGGTTATGTAAAATATGCCCAGGCCAAAACACTACAGGTGCAGCCCTTTTTCTGTGTTTTTCTTTGGCAGTGGTCTCAGTTTCATTACCGTTTACTTGAAATGTAGACCACATCTTGATCAAGGCATTGTGTATTTCTAGTATCAGCCTAGATGTTTTCCCTTTGTGCTTAGTTATCCTAGTTGTATCCTTCAAGTTCAAGTTTCTACCAATATTTAGAAGATTTTGGTATTTGAAGGCACATACTTGGCAGATGTTGCTAGGTGTAACTCTGCAGTCTAGGAGATCAGACTTGCAAGTCCACTCACGATACACAGATCTGGTGATGTAGTTGCTCAAAATATTATATGTCCTTATATATTAAATGTCCTCTCAAAAAAAAGAGTCATCTCAAAATTCACCAAACAGAAAGACATCTTTTGCCTTTTATTGTGTTACAAACATCAGCACAATTCAAATAACCCTAAATGACTCGTTTTTTATTGTTTGCAGATGTCGCAGGTGTTTCAGGCAAATTGAATGAATGGGTTGTTGTGGATAGAAATAGTCATGAGGCAAGGATCTTTGCGGGCCGTGGAGGAGTCTGGATGCTGGGATGGGTGCATTTTTCTGAAGGGTGGAGACATGGAGGAGCGGAAAACAAGGCTGTGACTGGTTCCACATGAGGAAGAGGCAGAAGCAGAGCATGCCTGCACCATATATCAGCTGTCTAAATAAAGTCCCATTGCATCCACACCACACACCTATACATTCTATGTGGGGGGTAAACACTGATTCTTATATAACTGATAGCTTCATGAATAAAGGCCTATACTATAATGTAGGACTCATATAGGTTTTGGTAACTGCTATGTATTGCCAGGTACAAAACAATATGATACTGTGTGCAGAGGGAACTAGTCTGCCTCTTGAATAAATAAATGAATCCTTATGCCCTTGTTGCCAGTTCCAAAAAAAGTCAGCATTTTGAATTAGTGAAAGCCAGAGAAAGGCATTTCAGGGGGAGTTTCTCTTACACAGGGCCAAGCCCTTGGCAACAACAGCCACAATCTGCACAAGTTTGACATCTGACTGTGCTTATGAGAGCGGAATGTATTGGGAAATCTATCTAACTATCTCTCCCAACCAGGCACCTAATGAAATGAATACCTGGATGTGATGATGGAAATTGGATGATGATTTATGGGTCTAGAACATAAAAACAATGCAATGTGGCATGTCAGGTCAGGAATGCTCCAGTTTGCAGAATACAAGGTCTAACTAACACTTGGAAAGAGTAAGAAGAACCACTGAGTCAGGGCTGGAAACTCTGAATGTTCTTACACCATTGTGCAAAAAGCTGCGAGCTATTCCACATCACCCCCAGGCCGATGCACTGCGCTCTGTTCTGTCTCTACCGGGCACAACTTTGAGGGGGCCTGTGGTATTTTCCATCTCCTTAATAAAAAGAAGCTGATGATGTGGGGGCCAAGGATGACGCAGTGTGTAGAGTTCACATGTGAAGACTTGTATTTTTAGAGTCACGAATATTGTACTTAGGGAAGAAAATATCTCCAGGCAGTGAAGTACATTTAACAACCATGTGAAGGGGACAGGGCATGGAAAGAGCAGTGGACACACATGGCAAAACCATGTCCCATGAGATTTTTTTTTTTTAATGGACAATCTAAATTAACAATTTTAAGCTTTTAGATATGAATATTGAAGTATACAAAGTACACACCAGACAAAGAACAAATGAAAACTAGCACTTTAGCTAAGCCTCACATATTATACAGTTACTGTTGGTCAGTATGCACTGTCCGTGTAACAAATAAATAAAAATATATTATTTGATGCATTAACTTTTCACACCTGATTTTTATTTAAGTATGTGTGCAAATCATTGGATTTACAAGGATGGCCTTGAACGAACTAACTCAAGAACCACCCAGAATTAAATCAGGTACACATAAACTAAGTAAATGCCCCAAATTAAATCTGGACAGTACTGCAAAATAGTTCTGAGTATCACCTGTAAAACATTTTGTAATACTACAAAATGTTATAACTTTGCACACAGGACTCACCCCCTCACAGGACTCACCCTCACACAGGACTTACCTCTCACAGGATTCACCCTCACACAGGATTCACAGGACTCACAGGACTCACTCTCACACAGGACTCACCCTCACAAGATCCAGTCTGTCACAGGCCTCACCCTCACAGGATTCAGCCTGTCACAGCATTCACCCTCACACAGGTCTCACCCTCTCATTGGACACACCCTCACACAGGTCTCACCCTCTCATAGGAGTCACCCTCTCACAGGACCCACTCTCTCACAGGACTCACCCTCACACAGGTTTCACACAGTGAGTGTACTGACCTGGTAGATCATGACTTTGAAGTTCCGTCTCTTCAGCAGCTCTGCCTCGTTGGTCTCCAGTTTCTTGATCTGGCCTCCTTGTTTGTCAAGGGTGGCTCGGACTGTTTTCACATTGACGCTGACCTTGCGCACCTTCTCCATCATCTTGTTGACGCTGTTGGAGGTGGTGTTGTGACTCTTGGCCAGCTTGAGCAGCTCTCCCTGGATGGAGGTGACGGAGCGCTCCATCTCCTGTTGTCTGGTCTCCAGGCCGCTCTGTGTTTGCTGGATCTGGTCCACGGCCCCAATGATCTTGTCAAGCAGAGAGAGCACCATGGCCCCATTCATGGGCTGATCTGCAGGAGGCTGTTCCACGGCCTGCTTGGCCTCTGAACCTGCAGAGGCCTCTGTCTTCCCCTCAGCTGGCTCTTCATCGTCTGAGGGAGGCAGGTTGATCTCGTCGTCTGAGATCTCAGTGAGTGTCTGTGGCTCTAGAAGGACGCTGGGCTGCTCCAGTGTTTCCATGGCTGCCATGTTTGTAGATATGAGCTAATAAATTCCTGTGTAATATTGTCAGGTCCTATCAGAGCTGCTGCTCCTGACCCTCTGCTTGGTTCTCTGGTCCTTGAAGCAATTGGAGTGAGTGTGGATGGGAATGCCACAGCAGGCAGAGAAACCTCCAGGCAAGCATCAGCCCACTGTCTTTTTTCTCTCTGGCTCCCCCCTTTTTTCCACTGCACACTTCTCCACTCTGGGCCCTCCCCTTCC
>KN479766.1:114909-138081 GCA_000787095.1 Periophthalmodon schlosseri
ATTAATCAAAAACTGGGTATAGCAGGATGTGACTTTGTGTTTGGGGTCACAGTGTTTCAAAGGCTTTACATTCATTCTCTGCCACAGCTCTGCCCTGCTTTTCTCCAATAGGTGCCAACGTCTAGACTGGCCAGAGGTCACTGTTCCTCACTGATGGAAAAGTCTCTGATTATTGTTGTTGGTGTTTTTGTGTGTGTGATAATACTAATGTAAGATGTCCTGTTCAGGTCTTGAACCAAACCGAGGACCACCGGCAGAGAGTGTTGCAGGCGGCCTCTAAGACCATGAGGGTATGGTTCATCAAAGTGCGAAAGATGAAGGCCATCTACCACACACTGAATCTGTGCAACATCGATGTGACCCAGAAATGCCTCATCGCTGAAGTCTGGTGTCCTGTCTCAGACCTCGACTCCATTCAGTTTGCACTTCGCAGGGGAACCGTAAGTTACTCCGCAGCTCTGTAAGGGTTGGACGATCAAGTCTGCAAGACAAAACAAGAATGTTTTGTATTTTGCAGGAGAGAAGTGGCTCAACGGTGCCCTCTATACTCAACAGGATGCAAACCCAACAGACTCCTCCAACCTTCAACAAGACCAACAAATTTACATCCGGGTTCCAGAACATTGTTGATGCTTATGGCATTGGAAACTACAGGGAGATTAATCCAGGTTATACACTGAGCTCTATAGAAGTAGTCCAGTGAAGACAGGTGCAAATGTTTAAATGGGTGTTTGTGTTTTCTAGCTCCTTACACCATCATCACATTCCCCTTCCTGTTTGCGGTCATGTTTGGGGACATGGGGCACGGACTGCTGATGACCTGCTTTGCCCTGTACCTGGTCATACGGGAGAGTCGCCTTCTGGCACAGAAGAGTGACAATGAGGTACAGAGGGACCTAGTTGAGTTTGTATTATTCTGCTAGTTAAATTCAAAGTACTTAAATTCTTTCTTGATTTGCTTATAGATGTTTAACATGGTGTTTGCTGGCCGCTACATTATTCTTCTCATGGGAATGTTCTCAGTTTACACTGGCATCATCTACAACGACTGCTTCTCCAAATCCCTCAACATGTTCGGCTCTGGCTGGAGTGTGCGACCCATGTTTGGCTCAAAGGGAGCAAACTGGTCGTAAGTTAAACTTTTTGTTGTGTTAAATAAGTGTTGATTTAACATCATTCCAGAATCTACATCAATACAAATAACTGGACTTTTTGTACTGTAGGGTTGAAACTCTGGATTCAAACGCAGCACTACAGTTGGACCCAGCTATACCAGGCGTGTTTAATGGACCTTATCCTTTGGGAATTGATCCGGTAAAACTTCACTTCAATAATCAGATGTTTACTCAGTTATCTGATGTAGTATTGGTCTCTATATGCAGTAGTGTTGATCTTAATGTTCCTACTAAATGAGCTGCAAACTGTTCCTTTAGATTTGGAACATTGCCACCAACAAACTGACCTTCCTCAACTCGTTCAAGATGAAGATGTCTGTGATCCTCGGTGTCATTCACATGATCTTTGGAGTGTCTCTCAGTCTGTTCAACCACATGTGAGTCCCACTGCCACCAAGCATACATCAGCTGTTTAATACATTTACATTTAATTTCATTTGATCAATTATTAGCTTTTTAATACATTTGATTTAGTTCGACACACAAACTTAGCGGTCTGGATGAAGTCTGAACAAGTTTATGTGAAAAACCTAATTTGAAACAGGCTTATATTGTAGGGAATCCGTAGTTAGTTCTGTATATTAAGTATAATTTGTCATTTAAATTTTTGTTCAGTTTGAATTGAAGATTTGAAGATTATAGGGGCATGATTGACTATAGGGAGCTACTATAGTCTTCTCTACTAATGGGAAACACTGCTACCTAATATTTAGTTTGCGATAACTGTCTACATTGGCTATACTGGTAAAATAATACAGTTGAATTGCTCATGAATGATTGGTTACATTGAGCGAGGGGGTTAACTTTTCTCTTTGCCATCACAGGTACTTTAAGAAGCCCCTGAACATCTTTTTGGGGTTCATCCCAGAGATTGTTTTCATGTCCTCTCTCTTTGGCTACCTGGTTCTGTTAATCTTCTACAAATGGACTGCATATGATGTCTACAACTCTAAAGATGCCCCCAGCCTTCTTATCCACTTCATCAACATGTGTCTGTTCAACTACAACGACCCTACCAACAAGCCTCTGTACCGGGGACAGGTGCACACCTCCCTCCACACACCTACACTCATAAAAGTTTACAAGTTCAGAATACTCAATTCATGGAAAAAGACTGAATGTTAATGGATGGAAACTGTTTTTAGATTAAGATAGAGTTGATCCATTTAGTCTACACTGAGGCAAACTGAACATATCATATTGTAACATAAGAAAGAAAAATGATGATTTCCTAAGTTGAATTCATGGCAGTCAGTCACCACACTCTACTAGGCAGTATATAAGTATTTAACATGTTGTATAACTCTGTGTGTTTGATTTGTAGATGGGGATCCAGGTTTTGTTGGTCCTGATTGCCCTTGCATGTGTCCCCTGTATGCTGGTTGTTAAAACTATGGTGCTTCGGCGTCAGCATCTATGGAAAAAGCACCTGGTATGTCAGTCCTCACCTTTTACATTTCTGCTTGCATTAACTTTCTTCATTCCTCTTCTGCCATTTATTTCATTGTACATTTTCTAACATAAAGAACAAGGTTTCAATGCCATGAAAAACATATGACCTTAAAGGGCACCTAGTTACAGTAGATGTTGATACTAACATTTCATTTTAGGGGCCCTTCAGTACTGGGGGCTCAGTGCATTGGAAAAGGCTCAGGCTTGCTTTAAGCTGGACACAGCTTTTGTGGCTTTTGTATCTAGTCCCAGAAGAGGGAAGAAACCCCTGCAGAGAATCTAGAGCAGTCTTTAGAGCAAACAGGCGTGTCCTCATCATCCACCGGACTCCCCCAACAGGGCACGCAGAAGCTCGGAGGGGTGCGAGTGGGCAATGGGCCCACGGAGGACGAGGCTGGCATCATGGACCACGACCAGCTATCCCACCACTCTGACGAGGGGGACGAGGTAAGTGTCACTCCTTACACACTCAGAAAGCTCATTCAGACATACAGATGACCTGTCGAGTTACCCTTGAAGCAGTTTTCTCAATATTGACTGAAATAATATTGTGTAGAATTTTATTTTTCATTGACTTGCAGTCGCAAAGTAGATCCCCTATAACTTCTCTCTCATTGAAATTGTTATAGTCCTAACTTTCCTTTTTCTTTGTATTACAGCACATTGTGGAAGAACCAGTAAGTACACATCTCACACCTCAACTGGTTCTATTTTATACACGTACAGATGTAAGGGAAGAACAGTGCATGTAACATGCCAACACCTTTGACTCGTTGAAAAGAAACAACAATGGCCTCTTCCATGAACTTTGTCGAACTCTCACATGAACAAAGGAGGAGCATGAAAAACGGAAACTTATCTTGCCAAGTCAAACCCACAAAGAGTGTAAGCTAGCAATATGTTCCTCTGTTTTTACCTGACTGTTCCAGACAGGAAAGGCCTGTGTTGCTCCTAGAGAGAAAGCCAGAGAATGTTGTTCAGATACTTTTAAAAAGATAAGCAGGCTGGTGTAAGGAAATGGCTTCTTAATTGATACATTTGCCTGTTGAGATAGCACCAAACCCATTCACATAGCCTTTACTCCAAGTATACTGTATGCTGGGATTCAGTGATCCCTTCTCGAGCTTGGGCAAAATGTGTATTAATCATGTGTTGTGAAAATGTTAATGATGATGTTATTTCTCTACAGTTCAATTTTGGAGATGTGGCGGTCCACCAGGCCATTCACACCATAGAGTACTGCCTGGGCTGCATCTCCAACACAGCCTCCTACCTGCGCCTCTGGGCTCTCAGTTTGGCTCATGCACGTACGTCTGCACAGCCTCTAAAAGTACAGATAGGAGCTTTACCAGAAACACAGTGTTTGACAAGTGTCTCACTGCCCACAGAGCTGTCCGAGGTCCTCTGGGGTATGGTGATGCGTCTGGGCCTGTCCTCGCGCAGTGGAGGGGGCTTTTTTGGCTTGTCAATCATCTTCTCAGCCTTTGCCACACTCACTGTAGCGATCCTTCTGGTCATGGAGGGGTTGTCCGCCTTCCTGCACGCCTTGCGTCTGCACTGGTGAGAAACTTGCAATTATTGACTTCATTGGTTGTGGCCATTGCAGTTATTCCAGAAACAAAAATGCAGCCTTGCGCTATGAAATTATAGATGAATTTCAAACCGTGAGTCAGGAACATGTTTTAGTTTGAACTTTTAGCCCTACCCACTTAGTCCTTTCTGCTTCAGTGATCTTTCTGCACCATGATCTAATTGGACAGGAACTGGTGACCCTGTCAGTAGCTTCTGTATTAGTTCTTGCTTGTTGCTAGTTTTTAGTTATTAGTTACATGCTACTATATTTTACAATCCCATTTTTTTTCTTATTAAGCAGCTTTTACCATACAATGCCTGATGTAAAGAGCATTTATCGGGACAAGAATAAATTAAAATCATGTAAAGGCCCTAATCTTAATGTCCGTATTGGAATGACCAGATATCAGTGTGTGTTTACTGGGGCTTTCTTCCCTGTTTAATGGATAATATCAGACCAATCTGACCATGTGTGAAAAGATACATGCTTTCCTGGCTGATAACACTTTAACAGTATAGTTGAATGTGCTACGTGCCATCGCCGCCCAGCACCGCCTTCCTCTGCTCATACCACTGTCCTGACTCATGTTAAAACCCACAGGCTCTGAAGCTATTTAGCTAACTCAATAAAGATGATACAAAATGTTTCCTAAACTGAATACTGTTACTCAATAAAGTATATATTTTCTGTACTGCCAAAACCTTATTCTACATTCATTAGTGCAATCTCTACAATCTGCGCAATCAAAGTTACCATAGTAACTATAGTTAATATAGTAGCTGCCTGGTCAAAGATGGGCCTTTTTCAAACCTTCTTAAAGTAAGTTATCAAAAACTAAGTCCTCTGTGAATGGGAGTGTGACTGTAGCGGTTGGACTTTGGAAAGGTTAAAGGTTAAAGGTTGTAGGAAAGTATTTTTCACAGAGTTAAGTAAATAGTTGTTTTCAAAGTGTAGCCTGTTCACACATAAATGCTGATGAGTTAACTGTACAAACACACGCTCTCCCTGCGCTCACTGAGGTACACAGACTTCAACCAAACCTAAACCAGGACTACACCAGGATTAAACCAGGGACTGAACCAGGACTACACCAGAACTAAACCAGGGACTAAACCAGGACTACGCCAGGATTAAACCAGGGACTAAACCAGGACTACACCAAGACTAAACTAGGGACTAAACTGAGATTACACCAGTACTAAACTGTAGACTAAACCGAAGCTAAACCAGAACAACACTATAACTGTGCGAGGGCTAAACCAGGACTACACCAGGATTTATGTCCAGACCCAGTTCTACCCCTTAGCCCTTAGCCTTACCCCTTAATTTTGTGCATTCACGAGAGTAAATAAGGATTCAGGATTTAAAGAGGACTAAACAAGGACTAAACCAATACTACATCAGGACTGATTAAACTACACCAGGATTAAATTAGGACCAAATAAGGGCTAAATGAGGAATGAATGACCGTCAAACTGGTAAGACTGAATGAAGAGTAAATCAGACTACACCAGCACAAATCTGGGATTATTACAGTATTAAAACAGGACTAAACCAGAAGTATTCCAGGATAACACTAGGCCTAACTATAACTCTATATGTAATCTGAAACCCATCAGGCCTAAACAAAGACAAAAGGCCCAGTTTATCTCCATTACTGAAACATAATATGGTGCCTCCTACAGGTCACACCAGTACATGTCCTGTATTGTGTTTTATCATGTTTTTTGTCTATTTGTTTTGCAGGGTGGAGTTCCAGAACAAGTTTTACTCAGGCCAGGGCTTTAAATTTGTCCCATTCTCGTTTGAGAGTATCCTGGAGGGTCGCTTTGACGAGTAGGGACAGAGTGTAGACTGAAATCCCTGCTAAACATGCATGAACCTCCCTGATGCCCTCTTCTGCCTC
The DNA here is from genome assembly GCA_000787095.1 of Periophthalmodon schlosseri. Classification (NCBI taxonomy): domain Eukaryota; kingdom Metazoa; phylum Chordata; class Actinopteri; order Gobiiformes; family Gobiidae; genus Periophthalmodon; species Periophthalmodon schlosseri. The sequence continues at coordinate 121,016 of KN479766.1, forward strand.
CTAGTGGTGATTGTGGTGTTTGTGTTAACATTGTGTACAAGTGACAAGATTCAGCAGTGTTGCTTATCATTCATTGTGAATCATCCAAAATTGAAAAAATAAACAACAACAAATGAAAAATCAAATACATTCAATTGATATTCATTGGATAATCAAAGGGACTAGCTAACTAATCCCATGATCCAGAGCAGAGTCCTTGCTACAATTACAATTGTGTTGTTTTTTTGTTTGTTTGTTTGGTTGGTTTTTTTTATGTTACCATTATTTCTTTTTTCAAGGGAGACCAGGATTATTTATTTATTATTTAATTTATATATATGTTACTTGGACCATCTCGACATTGGGAGCTGAATGATATGAAAGTAAATAGTAGTGTGATGAAGTCATAATTATATTTTTATTTATTTTATTATTATTTGCACATATCAAATGTTCAAAATTAAAATCACCAGTCAGTTAAGATCAATTGTAATTGTACATTAAATGGTGAATACAATAAATAAATAAAATCTGTGTGTGAACTACTGTGTGATTGTGTCTGAAGAGATGTGAACCATCAGCGTCTGGAGTCAGTTGTAGTATGGACCAGTTGATGTCCTTTCCCAAAAGTACTGTGTGAGTGAGCTGTCAGTCTGTGATGTTCAATAAAGTTACGCTGATTGACCTTGTGTCCTGTGATTTCTCCTGGGTTTTGGGGCTGAGGTCTTCTATCAAGAAAACAAAACAACAAAACAAAATATTGCTTTATAGTTTGCTCTAAAACTGAATTGGTAAATTGCTTCTTTGCTTCAGAGGGGTGTTAAAGAAGCAATTTTTGTTAGGAAAGAAAATCCTTCCTTGAACAGGAATGGGGGTCTCAGACATCACCTGTCACCTATATACAACCCCATCCTCAGACCCAGCAAACAAAGGAACAAAGGTGACAGAAAACAATAGAACCAGCCAGGGCCATTAAGGTTGAATGGAGGCTCGTTAAGGCTGAAACTGGAAACAATAGCTGTTTACAGTTTCAGTGTAGTGAGCTCCTCCCTTCAGGTAGATATAAGGCAGTGTCCACCAGTAATCTGACCAGAACTGAAGAAGCGGTTTGGATGAGCAGCGAAACATCTTCACTCCTACAACTTCTTGTCCAGTTGACAGATTCAACTTTGACTTTTATTATAAATGTATTGAATTATTCTCTTTAGCCGCTTCGACCGAAAACAGAAGTGTGTTGAAAAAATCAGCCAAAATAATAATAATTCTTAATTTTTTTATATTTATTATTTTGACTAGATTTGCCTGCCCCAAAGGTTGAGCTTTTGGTGCTTTTGTAATGCTGCTTGCCATTGCTGCATATTTTTTTGATTGGGCACCTGATAATTTTCTAAAATAGACTTTTAAGGGAGTATGTTTGAGGTGAATTCTGGATCTTCCAATGCCAGGTGACAAACTGCATTCATTTTCTATGTATTAAAAAAAAAAAATTCAAACAGAGCTGTTATTCATCAGTAGTTTATTCTGTGTAAAAGTCAAATCTTACAAAAATGAGCCATGCTGCAACAAACAGAACGCCATCAATGACATTTAATACAACCCAACATTTGGCTTTATTTACAAAGTCTATCAAAGCGCCATCACAGCACGAACTGACAGAAGAGACCAGTTTCACTATCAAAACATGTACAAATCCCTAACCACTATATACTTCAGTACCTCAGATTCTTTAGAAGTATTCACATGTTTTCTGTTATTTGTATCCAAAATAAATTGTGCACCATAACTCATCTCAATTCTTTTCAGACAGTAATATTCCCATTACATTAAATGATCTTTTCAAATATATATATATATATATATATGTAGATATAGATGTGTGTATATATTTATATATATAGCACCACATTAATGGTTGAATATAATCAGAGGGGATGTCACATACAAAAGACCCGTGTTAGTATCAACAAAAACAAAAGCACTCTCCACTGCTCTTTCGCTCCCATGGAAACCAATCACTTTTGAGTTACAATGATCGTATGACAAGAACATTTCAGTAGCTGTTCACAAGTTTCTTTTTGGTTGAAATGGGCTTCCATGTGTAGGGGTCACAGCGAGAGGGAGAAAGACTAACGCAACACAAACAACAAGCAGAGCACACAATGAACACGCAAGCACAATTCACCAACACCTGGCACGCTGGTCCGAACAAATGCAAGGCCAAGTTCACCAGCATTTATGAAGCGTTTCAATTATAAAAGCATAAAAAATAATTATTAGGTCCTAAATGTTTTAAAAGCACCTCGGAGAAAAAAAAATGAATGCACCTCTCATATGATTAGAAATGCTACAGATTAGGTCAGATGTGTTCAAACAGTCCAGGGTTGAGTCATTATTGCCCCATATTAATACATGTAACTTGTATTAATTGACTAATAGGACTCATAGTGTATCGTCTGGGATCTGGCCTCAAATGTATTGTGGTGCTGTCATTCAGTGTGCTGGTGTTCTGGCAAAGAAAACAGCTGTATTTTCTGCATACTCCACAGCAAAGACTAATGTTATTCTAACAATCCACAAACCAAAGCCCGGATAAATGTCAGCAAAACACATATTATATTATTGTAAATCCTCTAATAATCATCAATGCCATAGAGTGATCATGAGCAACATGAGTTAAGATATTAAACAACAACTTTTTTGTTTTGTTTTGAAACGGAAAGACATTCATGTTGTTTCGGCCTATAAAAGGTGTGTAAGAACTTGTTTAGGTATGTTCAAATGGGTCAACAGGCATACAGGAAGGCCATTTCATTTGCCTGATGCCGCCTGACCCAAATTGGCCTTGCATTTGACCCACCAGAGAAGGCCCACATTATTATACAGTTATATGACCTATTGGACCCTTATACATTTGAAGGAAGTTATGAATAAAAATAAAATGCAGGTACAAGGTTAGCCATATTGAGAACTGAAATTTGGGGATTAACTAAAGATTTTCCAACATCACAAGCAGCAGTTTTGATTGTGCATCGTTTGGGTTCATCTGCAGGAGGCTAGCAGCACAGATTCAACAGTCTTATTTATTTCTGTACTAAGATTTTTCATTAATGCTCTTTAGCGCCCCTTCTGGAGCCTCAGTGATTCTGCTGATTGTGACACAGGCTTTATTGCTCATTTGGTCTTAAAATAGTTTTCTCTCCTAACTCCCAACATGTCAGTAATTGTAACTAGTCAATTTACATAGACTAAACAAGGACCCACTTGTGAGGGACAGTACAAAACTACAAGAGAAGCAACATTCATTCCTGTTTTGGAACACAAAATAATGAAGGTTATCTTCAACTTCCAATGTTTTCTTCTAACTTATTAAATATTTTCAATATCTAATGAGCCCATTTACTGTGGTCCCTCTAAGTTAGCATGTTTTGATGAGAAAAAAAACATAAGTGAGAGACAGTACCCAAATGCACAGACAAAATAATATTAAACATACGACTTCAATAAATGGCCATGCAAAACTTCACACAAAACTGGCCCAGAACTTAATATATATAGTTTTGACTGTGTATTTTAACACATTTTTAACAATACGCAAAGGGTCTATTAATATATGAATGATTGAGGCATTAGGGCGAAACGTAAGCATAAAATCATATAAAATCAGGATGAGCTGTTAATGATTCTCAATAGAGCATTTGTCAAGAGCATTTTTTTCTCTAGTCCAGGGTGTGAAACTTGAAACTATATATGATAAAAAAGTCATGGGACCCTTGATCAAATAACAAACACAAAACATCTTTAATACATCATCATTATCACTTCTATAAAAGTCTTTTTTATAAATTTTACGTAGCTTACATATAACTCCATAGAACAGATGCACGTGATCATTTGAGCCAATGTAACAAAGAAATCTTCCTGAGAATTGAATGAGGAAACCTTACTGGTAGAGATAGGATTTCTTAGCATCTTCTGCCGCCAATAAAAGACATTTGTCCAACATTTATTTATTACATCATCTGGATAAATCTTGATAAACTCTGAAATCTCTACTTATTGCATATGTTAATGTTGTATCAGATTTCACGACTACCTCATGTGCTGTCATACAATTTGTTGTTTTGGCGTTATGTTATGTAAATCTTTTTTTTTTTTTTTTTGCATATGCCAACACACACATTTAGCTTGTGGCTAGCAATCAGAGGTAGTACAAAACAGCTGCAGAGATCACACTATAGTTTTCTCCATACCATCACAGTCAAAAATGTATTCCATATTTTTTTTATACTTTTTATATATGACTCTATTTAAGCCCAGTATTTAACAGTATATTATGAATGCTGCCATAACTATAGAAAAAGCAGTGCATTGTTCATTATTAACCAAGCTGTAATTCTGTGGCTCAGCTTTGAATCTAGCTTGCATACACGTGGCACCCATATGAAAAACGCCCACTAAATTCCTCCCCATAGTTTTTGCATTTCTATTGAAAAATATGTGAATGCTACACATGTGAATGCTGCCAACGTCTCCAGTGTGTCACTTTAGATTTGGTGTTAAGATATTATATTTAAATAATAGAACATGTTTAATAATTTAATCTGAGAACTTATTTTAGTGTTAATTTGAAGAAAAGGATTCACAATTTTTTTTTTTTTTGCTACTACAACAATTACCACCTTGCACTTTGGCATGTGACAGCAAACTAGGTTGGTTTCTGCTCACAACCCCTATAATTGGTTGCTCAGCACTTAACAAAATGTAATAGCTTCTGCATCATTTAACCAGTTGTGACACACTTGGGACCAGGTGAATTGTCCTCCCTTGCCTGCCGTAGTGTGGACGTGAGAAAGTTCTGTAGAATCAGAGGTCCTTATCACACCAGTAAGGTTACGCTATCACCATCTGCCAACAACAAACATGTCATGTGCCGCACTTAGCCTTTAGCATCTCTGACCAACATGAATACACAGGGCAATGCTCCTTTCACTGGGACATTTAAGGACTTTAAGGAGTCGCAAGAAGGCCCACTCACACTTTCATTGGAAGTTTCAAATTGTGCAAAATAGAAAATGTATTAGATTTTGATTTTTCTAATAATTTGAAGACATAATTGTATTTTTTTTTACACATTTTCTATCATGTTTTTATAAAGCCAGACTCCCAAGAAGCTCTGAAGAACTTGCTAGTGGCAGCATAGGTTAATAAAGCAACTGACTAATTAGAAGAGCATTCCTCTGGTCTGATATCGTGGCAGTTGATTTGTCTGGAAGCTAAAGTTTTCGGATGTCCACAGATTTTTGTGCCGTCATGTTTGTTCAGAAAGATGCAACCGACTTGGAACAAAAAGAAACTGTTGATGAAGATGAGCAGCTTTGTTCTTACACCACATGCTGTAATGCCTGTTGTCTATAGACCCTTTAAATGCTATGTCCTCACAATGTTCAAAAATCCAGAATGGAGGTGACTGGAGGCAACAATGAACTGGACCAAAATACACACAAATCTTTTGAGTAAAAATAAATAAGCAACAAGTTTGAACTTTGAAGAAATGTCAGTTGGTTTGATTTTCAAATTACAAAAAACAAGAACTTTTCCTAGCCTCAAAATTGTATTTAAAGTCCAAAAGAAGCATAATTTGTGGTAAAGAATGTAATATATTTGTTGAGAAAATTCAAAACTATTCTGGGGTAGTATTTGTCCTAAAGAAATAGGATTTTGCCTTTATCAAAAAATGCTCAGTGGCTATCACAATCTGATATCACTTACATGTATCTGAGTCATTATCATTTGCCAAAACCACCTAGATTTTTTATATTTTATGATATTCTGTGGTTAATCCCAATTTCTCAATTGAAATCTCCTGTTCCACCTCACCTTTGCCTCCAGGTGCCTCTATTCTGGAATTCAGAATGTTTTTGTTTAGAAACTTCTAAAGGGTCAATAGTTCCATCTGAATACATATACTTTGTGAATAGAATCATCTTTAAGAAACATGGAGCTTGTCCCACACAGCCACAAAAGTCATGTAAAATAATGTCAGGACAAAATGAATCATTACAAAAGATATTCAAGTACTATGAACAAAACAATAGTCCATCAGGCAATATAGTCCATAAGAAAACAAAATATGCACAAGTGTCAGCTCCTATTCTGCTCTGACCAAAGGGAATCCTGTGTGTCTGACTCCGGACCTGACGAGACAAATGTAAAAAACAAAAGTGAAGAGCTGGCTCAAAAGATGATCCTCACAGTTTGGACAGGTCTCCAGAGGCTGACGGAGAAACCCGCTTTTGTTCGAAGCCTTGTTTTTATTGGTCCACCATTCACCAGCAGAGGACCACCCGCCTGCGTAGAGTCTGCTGGGCTGGCCCCTGTGTGGTGGGCTGCCCGCTTGCCTTAGGGCTCCTGTTTGATGTAGTAGCTGCCCGAGCCGTTGCTCTCCTGGTCTGAGATGGTCTGGGAGAAGGTGAAGTCGTCCACCTCGGCGGCCTCCTCCTTCATGCGCAGTGTGGACTCTGCACAGAAGCACAGCACACACTAGGCTCAGTACACAGCACAACTCAAATAATCAGCATCTAAAACGTGACCACCAAGGAGAAGTAAACACTTCACTTGCTCTCAAGTTAATGTTAATAGGGCAGGGCGATATGACCCAAAATTTGAATCACAATATAAAAGAAAAAAACTATATAATAGACGTTATACCCAGTAAGGTCAGTTAACGTTAGATTTCATAATATTTGAACATGTTCCAGGCTTTTAAAATTATAGCTAAAAGTTGTGCTTCCTCACGTCTTATCCTTTTTATTATTAGTTTTTCAACTCTCTGCAGAGCCTCCACAGTCACTGTTTAAGTCGCTCTAAACTTTAGCAGCATTAATTAGACACAATCTCTGTCTGCCTCCACTCGTAATTGAGAAGAAAATCAACTGCAGTGCACACAAAATTATATCATGATATCCCAAATTTCATATCATCCCCAAATATATGTGGCCCAGCCCTGAACGCTTGTCGTAGAACTACATCATCATACTTCCAGTCATCATACTTTCTGTTCCCTTGTTTGCACACAAAACATACATTCCATTCAAAAGTATTTTAAACCAGTTCATTCACTAATGCATGATAAACTCTTCCTCTCCTTCTCAGCAGTCTTTAGTCTTCTTTTTATGATTAAGGCTCCAACCTGCCAAGAAAAATTGCATTTCCAATGCAGAACTAAAATTTTACACGTTAAATAGAAAAGAAAAGAAACATTTTCACTGGCCGAGAAAAGTGACACAACAGTATACAACACATTTGGACATAACCTTATAATGAGCTCACACTCGTGATTACGCAAAGTCTTTAGAACAACATCAACACTTCTGTATCATTTAAGTCAATTAATAAAATAATACTTCAACTGGGAAACCTACAATGGTCTTCAAATGTGCACTACGGAATTTTCCATGACACAAGCAGGTGACAGACCTGCTTGTGTCACGGAGATGTTACTGCTTTGCCTGGAATGTTCCACAGTATTAAACTTTTAAATGTATTTATTTATCTAGAATTTATTCAATTACAGAATGAATGCTAGATAAATGTGAGCAGGCTCACCTCTCCACAGATCTGACATGTTGGTGTCACCTGCTTGTCTCTTTGAAGATTGCTTAGAATGTTCAACAGTATGGCATTAGATAGCTAAGTACTATAATCTCTATAAAGAAGCAGATGCAGAACCTCTACCAGAAAAATTAAGTAGTGCACCTTTAACGCCTTTAAGTGCACCTTTATTTTTTTAATTATTAATGTTTTGACCCTTTTGTGACCCCAGCCTTTGGGACAACGGATGGAAATTAGCCTTTGGCTACAATCCGGCGTGTTTACGCTCATGTTAAATCATGTCTGTTCATTAACGTGCAATGTCCCAACCAAATAAATAAATAAATAAATAAAATAAATAACGTAGGCCTGGATAGGTAAGCCTCTCAAAGCAATGTGTGAACAGTTCACTTCATCTCTTGCTCTTTCGTAAATGTTTTTTGCTGTCATGAACAATAAGAACAGGAGCCCACAGAGGCCATCCAAAGCTCTTATGGGCGCATGACTTCCTCTCTCTCTCTCTCTGAATTAGTCCCTCTCACTTAGCAGTCAGCATCACCTGGAGCATGCACCTGGTTAGACCAGGTCTGTCTCCACAGTGGGGCCACAGTTAGAGGATAGTATGCCATTACCTGATTTGAGGGTTTGGTGTAGGCGTTTTCGGGGCCGATTGGGCCCCTGGGTGGGATAAGGGGGCGGACTCTGCTCTTCGTCCCCTGAGAAGCTCTTCCTCCTGCCTGTCTGACTGAAGGACCGTCGACCAACCGGAATCTTCCTCTCTAAACATTAAGTCAGACGGAGTGAGCTACCAGGGGCTCAGACAGGCTCACTGGAGCCCCTGGTCAGCTGGACTGTGCTGACCCATTGAACACATGCACTGCCTGCTTCAGTGCTGCACAAACCAGCCACACACTCCTGCTATAGCTCCTGTTATTTTAGTTAAGATCCAGACATGCTGTGATTTTACAATTGAACAAAGGCACAGTAACTGACCCACTGTATTTTATTAGAACAGGCTGGTTTACTGCAGATCAGTCTGAAGGTCACAGTGCACTGCTCATGTTTAGTGCTCAGCTTGTTTTCTGTTCACACATATACTCGCCTGTTTCCCGTAGCAACCTCTATGTGTGTGTTAATGTCTATCCTTTCCACATCAGCCATAATGTGAACCAGATGCCAGGCAGATTAGCACACCCAGACCCAATGAGCACCCAAAAGTGAACGGCAAAAAACAGTTTAAACTAGTGGTGTACTCACTTTTCTTTTGGCCTTTGTACTGAGGAGCCTTCTTTTTCTGCTTGGGCACAGACGCAGCAACGTCTCTGTTACCTGAAGAAGAGACATTCATGATGTTTGTCAATGTTAGTCTTACAAAAATGAACAGGTTTATCAGCTTTTCTATAACACAAGGAACTGACTAACCAAATCACAAATAGAATGTCTTAAAGAGAGTGTATTTTACTTCTGTTTTACTATGGGCTATTAACTGCTAACACACAATATATTTAGATTACCATGTTAGCTTTTAGCGTTTTGAAAATGCTATATTCGCCGAAACCAACTTATTAACATGTTGAAAAATTAAAAATGAAAATGTTTCATTTTCGTTTTTGATGCTGAGTCTTCCTTTTGCTCTCCGCATTAAGTCACTCCCCCTTCAGAGCGCTATCACAACACAATCAGCGTGCATCCCGCTATTGAAACTACTGCACTGCATCAGGTTTGTCAAGCTGCAGTGTACAGTTTAGTATCATGTTTTTGTATATTTATGGAGAATTGTCGTGTGGAAGCATGGATGATGTAGGCTTGTGGGGTGAGAATTGGGCAGAATCTTACTGCTAACTATAAGGAGGGTTTGATTAGGGCCCGAGAGAAATCGATAAAATACACAAACTGCATGGATGACATCTAAAACCTCTTGAGGCATGCTTTTGATGAGAGAACAATGTTATAATATGGTAGAAAGATTTTGCATAAACAATTATCAAAAAGCACTGTGTTGATGGATTTGCTTCATATTTTTGTCAATATCTCTTCCTCTGATGACACAGTCATTCAGGTTCAGTTACAATAGAAATGACTGGCTTGGTCTGCAGTCTTACTCTGTGCGGCGGGGGGCTGCAGCTGGTACCCTGTCAGTTGACACCAGCCAACAGGGTACAGGTCCGGAGACTCACAGTCCACCCACTGGTCATACTCGTCCTCCCAGCCGTCAAAGTGGATTCTCAGTAAACGATGCACAATCCTGGTCACCGTGGCGACACACACCAGCCTCGGCTCCATCAGATCCACCGCCTCCAGCTTCATGCCCTGTCGAAAGCCGTGGTTGGGCACCTCCTATAATGTACAAACAGTGAAATAGCATGGTGAGCAAACTAGAGCCAGATGAGCCTAGAAGAGTAAATCAGTGATTTAGTAGTACAATTAACCTAGTGAGAACCTAAGTGAATACCTTGTTAAAGAGCTTGACTGGAGCAGCTATGGAACCTGTTTCTCTGAGGTAGTCAAACCATTTAAATGGCAGTTTAGTGTACCCTAAAAGAAACAAGGCATGAATGACAGCAATAAAAAGTTGTATTTAAAAGTGAGACATTGAGACATTATGTTCGAACTACGGACTATTGCATTTAGTCCGTATGTCAGGTTCGTACCTCTTGGGGGTGTGAGATCGATCTCATTGATTTCACAGAAGCCGGCAGGGAAAATGGAGGGGGACGTGCCGTGATAACAAAACCAATCGGACCCGTCAAGCGCCTCTGAGCCGTCTATTCCGATCATCACATAACCGTCTGCCAGCACCTGTAACAGCCCAGCATGGTCATAGGGGGGCACTCTCTTCACTCGCGTGTCACAGAGCGCTCACCTTTCTGACAGTGGCTACACAGATGGCCGAGAGGTTGAGCGGGTCGATAGCTTCCAACTTCATCCCATCTTTAAACCACTCTCCACTTTGGTCCACATCTTTGACCTGTTATGAAAATGGTTTCATAATTACACATTGTTTGGAGGAGCATTGTATACATTAAAAAATATAAACATAAACATTTTTTGGCCACTGAGATGTGTATTATAGTAGTCATAGTCATTACATCCTCCTCTCATGTGATTCCACAATTAATTTTTTAACAAATATTTTTAAAAAACAAAATATAGTGCATCACCTTTTGAAAGAGCTGTGGTGGAGCGTCCCGCTGACCATCCATTTTCTTTGTAACATCTGGAAAACATAAAATAAAAATCAATTGATGACTGCATCCATCATTTATAATGCATTTTTAAATAAACATTTACATTTGCATCCCTTTTTTTTCTTATAACATTAAATTATTTTTATATGTTTATTTGATAGGGACAGAATGAAAAACACTGTTGCAGTTTAAACATGTAACCGATGCCGTGTCCATAGTCATCTACCTCAGAGCTAATTTGCAGCCAATACCAGCGACAAAATAGACTGCAACAAACAATACAATAAGGACATACAGTACATTTAACACAGAATATTTAAAATGAAATGCTTTTAACTTCATTTATCTTGATTTAAGCTATAGTTTTACCTTACAGTAAAACAGTTCCAGATCTGTGAAGCTTTCAGCTGACCAACTGAGGTCTCACATCTGGCTGGTCTGCAATTACAGTGATATCTGGAGCAAAGCCATTAATACATTTAAAAACCTCTCCCTGCTCCCCTCTGGGCCCTGCTCCCCTCTGGGCCCTGCTCCCCTCTGGGCCCTGCTCCCCTCTGGGCCCTGCTCCCCTGAAATTGAGATTCCTAATCTCAGTGGGACTTTCCTGGCACCTCCTGCCAAGTGTTATTGCCCCAGCCATTTCAAACTAAAGCCTAAATGTGCATCTGACCCACCAGAGCGTTTGAAGCGGTGTCCGATTGAGCGGGACCAGCCGATGTTGTGGATCAGTGGGCTGTACATGTGGCACCAGAAGTCATCAGAGCCGTCCTCGCTCTCCTCGTAAACGAGTCGCAGACGACCCCCAATCACCTGCTCCACCAGAGCCACCCGCGTTCGGCACAGATAGTTCTTATCCACCACCTCCACACGCATCAGCTTCTTAAACGGGAACTGCATGTTCTCGTGAACCTGAGGAAAACAAGGAACTCAATAAGATCATAAACTGATAAAGAAACTTGCGGTTATCATTTAAGTACACTAGCACTAGTCCTAACACTAGCACAAAGAAGGTCCCAGCTCCAGCTACCAGCAACCCGAAAAATGCGCAATAGTTTAAAAAACATCTCCAGCTAGTGAAGTCCTGATCAAACCTAGTTCAAGATCTAAAGATGGGTCACTGATCCTGACAGGTGTCAGGACAGGACAAATTTCTCATAGGGACAATAAAGTGTACCTTAATCTTAACCTGAATATTACACAAGTTACATATGGAAGGATTATGAAACTTCTGTATAAACTCAAACCGAAACTGACTGACTGACTGACTGTCTGTGTCCACTTACACTGGACGGGGCCTGCTCTGTTTATTCTGAAGGCCCCAGGCAAATGAAATCTGCCTGACAACACAAGCTGCTGAAATATAACTGGATAAAAACTCTACCACAGTAAACAACACTGGAAGCCACTCAACTAAGTGGATATAATATGACATAAAGAGAACAGAGAATAGAGAATATTTTTGTTTGCATATTTATGAAAATAAAATAAATTCACTTTTCTGAGTATGTTTAGGCCAGCAGAGAAGGCCTTGCTCGCCCTGACGGCCCGCCACTGCATTTACCCTCTTGAAACTGTTTCTGGAGTGATTCGTGCATGTTTGGGCAATCTGAAAACTTAACTGAAACTGAAATGAAAGCTTATTTTCAAGACGCCATATTGGAGATCAAGCCCAGTTTTCACCGCCACCGGCACACGCCCACTGCTCTGTACTTATTTCGTTCTTCAATTTTACTTTCTTAATCAGTGACACATGTAGGTTGGATTTGGCAGCGTCGCGTAGTCATTTTGGTACAAATGAAAAAAAATGTAAAAATCGCTACTCGCTAGTGTGATCTCAGAAAAAAATGGTGCTTTTAGTAGAAGAGATTAACCTTGGTGTTGAAGTCTGGTGGCAGTGTTTTTGCTCCAGTGAGACGCTTTACCAAAATGGCCTTCCAGTTTGAGTATTTGTGTTGAATACCTAAAAGCAATATCAAAAACAACAATAATCAGAAAGGTCTTGTTTAGCGCATTCCTCAAACTCCATTCAAGTTCAGTTTACTGATTCAAGGTATATACTAATCTAATTAGTAAAAATTAGTTAAAATCACACATTTCCTGATTGATAAAGGCACAACTAACTTTTAGGAGGTACAAGGGGTTTGCCGCTGGAGGCGCACCATCCAACAGGGTGTACCTCAGGAATACAGAGGTTACACCAAAAGTCTTTACTGTTGTCCCCATCAAAGCCTTCATAGCGGAGCAAAGCCTTGAAGCCTGCAGAAACAGAAACAGAGTATAGCAGTTCAGTATAGCAAGGCTTCATTTCATTTCACAAAAAAGCTTTTAGCTACAGCAAGCTGCCACTTGCCAGTAATAAGAGAAATTTAGTCCTCTTTCAACAAGTTAGCTGTTTACTCATGAGCAAAAACAGTACTATCCACAAACACTTACAATACAATAGTTGCATTCAAATTATCCTTATAATTAACCTGCCAGCTTGATGATCTCTGCGATCCAGTAGACCTTAGTGGAGAGATTGGTATCGGAGTTGATGACCTCTAGCCTCACTCCTTCAGCAATGCCTCCCCAACACGTCCCCATGGGGGCCTGGTACAAAGAGGTAAATGCATTTCAGTGAGCTGAAGGCTGTAACTCTTCATATGGGAGTGGTGCTGGCTTACATGTTTAAAGCAGCTGACGGGGGCTCCTTCTGTGTTATTGTTGCAGATGTAGTGTCCCCAGTCAAAGCTGTCTGCTGCTACAACTGGGACATAGAGAAACATGATTAGCACACAGCTTTGACTTTGTTGTCATTATTGTTTAAAAGTACATACCGGCTTTTGACTTGGCCTGGTTCTGTTGACTTGCTTGATATTGAGCATAGGCGGCCAGCTTTGCCATAAGAGGTTGCTTCTGTAAGACTTTTGCCTTCTTTGTTGGTGGCTTGCCCTATGGAAAAAAACATGACAATATATTTAAGAGAATATGGAGAATTTGCAAGTGTACTGAGGATGAAACAAATATTTTGGCCAAAGTCAATACTGTCAATCTGGACAATGAAAATTAGTATTTTAATATCTGACCAATAGTATAATGTTTGACTGTGATTGGTAGGGAAGAAGGGGCCCCAAGTGCAGCTTGGAAGGCACACTTCTGTCAGTCTGCCCCAGGGCAACTGGGGAAGAGTTGATGGTGTCAGAGAGGTTGCAAACTATACACAAATAATACGTATTCATCAAAACCAAAAGTTTTTGTTTTAGATGCCTACAATGAGAATTACCTGGAGTCTGGCCAAAATGCTGGCTTTTTTAGAATTTGAGGAGTAGCTTCTGGAACATGAGACGCTGCAGAAGCGCTTGGTTTTTGAGTAGAATGCATCCCGCACTCCAACCATCCCACACATCTCACAGGTGGCTTAGGGAGAAAAAAACAGCAACACAAAGAAATAACTACAACTACTAATAATATAGCCATATAATGAATGCATATATTATTGTCAGAGTGAATAAATTCCATAAAATGCTGTTACAAAAACACATATATATTATGAAGAATACAGTACAACTTGTATTGCACCTTATTTACTTAATTACTTACTTAGTCAAATTACCAGCTTTAGTGGATAACGTGGATAATGAGATGCTTTTAACAACCTCTAACCCTCTCTCCATTCTGTACGTACCCATTCCTGCCTTGCCGTCAGGGTAGGTATACACCTGTCCATTGTTCTTGATGATAGGCAGATTAGCTGGGATAGAAGGCACAACTTCATCCTCACTGTCCTCGGAGCTGGAGCTGCTGGTTGACTCCTCACTGCAGCTGTCGTAGCCATCAAACATCCCGAAGGAGTCTCTCCGTTTACGCTCCGAACGAGGAGTGCGCTCAGCCTGGGACCAAAGGGAAGGCTGTAAGTCATAGTGGTTTCCTTCCTTATACAGTGCTTTCAAAAGGTATTATATTAGAACATTTTTACAATAAATTGTATTATGTTATTCAGATATAGTAATATATATATATAGTAATATCAATGTCAAATTGTATTTTTCATTCTTTGAAAACATTCTAAAATCTTGTTTTATAGCCCAATAAGTGTGGAATATTGGAAATAAAATGACTTTATGAGGGTTTGTATGTAGCCACAACATAATACAAGGAAATGGAAGGACACAGAATACTTCCTGAAGACATAGTACACACCACTGCAAGTGTGCTACATGTACAGCTTGTTATTCTAAATGTGGTGGTAGTAGTAAGAGGCTATACAACTTTTGCACTGCAATATTATACACAATTGTATTAATAATATTGTAAACAACCAGGGAATGCGTTACTCAATAAAATGTCAAAATGTCCCAATAAAATGTCAAAATGTCCCAATTTTATACAACATGGTCTTGCTTTAAATGAAAGCTGCAAAAATGAAGTAAAAACATTAGATAGAGGTGTTGAGATGTGTCAGTTGTGGTTGACAGTGTAGTATTGTTTACAGCTCGCACACTTCCTTCTTTGAGAATAGCAGGTGATGTGAGCAGGAAATGCATGCTTGAAAATGAAAATGACAGCGTGAAATATGTTGAATGAATCTGAACACCAAATACTTCAGAAGAATAAAGCTAAAATGTTAAGCTGGCCGATCATATAAAAATAGCTACAGCTAACGTTAGCATCGTGCTAGCGGAAACCTGTTTTTCTTGTTCTCACTAGCAGATACATGGCAGCAATATGTTGCAATATACTAGTTAGAAACGTGCACATTTTGAGTAATTGTTATAAATTTTGTTACTGAATACATGTCATGGGGCGCTTCATATTTAGCTGTGATGTTAGCTTGTTTCCTTAAAAAGATAACAACAAAGGAGGAGCGCTAGCCTAAGCAAATCCCGTAGAGAAGCTCTGCGGCCCTTTACATTTCTTTTTCACTCACCAAATCCCGTGTGTCTTCCATCAGCCCTTCATATAGGCAACATTCAGATTATATATGCCATACACCACAAACCGCACCCCATATAGTTGGCTGTATTATTAGCTATAGAATGTTTAAATCTTAAATGAGTAGTACAGAGCAGGATATCAACAAATTACAGCACTTGTGCGCATGTGCGTACGTAACCTACTTTCGTGTGATTGGTGGATCAAGAATGGAGGTCACGGAGCGCTACAGAAACACAACAGTGGTCCCATCGTCAATGAATGAATGACCTGTTGAGGGCTGTCTTTGCAAACGTACAGCCGTAGGAAAAGTGATCGTTTTTGTTTATATATTAATGCTAAAAACAGACATCTAACAAATACCAACCAATTACACATTAACCTTAAATGAACTAATCCATTCACTAATAGGTGTGAGCTATAAGAACTACTTTGATAAACATTTCACGTAAAATAAATGCTTTATTTAATATAGTGCAACTGATCATATATCTTTGTCCCTAGCTAAAGACAATAAATTTACATTTTAATACTGAACATTTTTAGAGGACAACATTCAAGAGATGCTGTTTCAAAAATATTTAGAAGGGCTTTTGAATATCTATACATCTTTGCATATTCACATTCACGAAAATTAAAATATAGGTATGGTTAGCCACCAACCATAAACATCTAATTAACATATATCACAGTGCTTCTTAATAATACTAATGTTGGCACATTCTCCGTAACATTGTTGAAACGAAGCTGCATTGGTACAAACTGAACAACTTAAAAAAAAAAAACACTCAAAAATTGAAACAGTTCTTGACTAAACAGGGCTAATATGAATATGGCTGGAAGAGTTGAGCAGATAAGGCTTGGACGTTGAGGAATTGTTGGGTTCTGCATCCTGTGAAGCATAATGTCAGTGCTAGAGTAAAATACACACAAATAAAATGCACATATACTCTTCACAAACAATAAAGGAACACTACTCAAGTGTTAAATCAGTTAACCATCAGAACACTGACACCACTGGTGTGAGTGTGTACAACCAACAACAAAATCAGAAATTGACTCCATGATAAAGACCTGAAAGTCTGACGAGAACATTATGCTGCCTGTAACAGCATAATAGCAACATCAGACCTTGGCATTATAAAGTCTACAGAAAAGCACATATAGAAGCCTACAAACCACTGAAGATCCAGTCTGTTATAGTCTTTTCAGTTCTTTTGATTCTGGAATCTTTTTTCCAGTCTTGAATTAACAGTTTCCATTTTCATCAATGTAGACATTAAAACTTTTCCATTTCAGTGTAGATTCCCCATATGAATGAAATCCCATTTTAAATTTCATTTGATTTGGAAGTGTTCCTTTATTTTGTGTGAATGAAAAGTATGTAAACATTACCTT
>KN479766.1:144443-164776 GCA_000787095.1 Periophthalmodon schlosseri
GTTCTGAGTCTGCCCACAACACATTGAATAATAGTAATGATAACATTGAACACACAAATTAGATGTACTTTGGCGCTATACCTTCTTCGGGATAGCATTGAGGTTTTTTCCGGTGGCTACAGTCATCACTGAACTGTCGGGAGGTTTACCCAAAAGAGACACACTGCCACAGAACACACAATTAGCACACACTACAAACTACAAAAACTGTTTGGTAACAGTGTAAAAACTATGTCGACTATTACAATATCATTCATTATACAACAATAGCCCTCACATAAATATTTAGTTATTTATGATATACAAAACTTCAACTAGATCAAGCAAGATGGCATAATGATAATATACAGTGATTAAAAAATTATGGCGTGAAAAATTACAATATACAGCACATTGTGATGGTTTGGGGGTTATATTGTATGCGTAGTGCCATCAGAATTGAAATGAGCATACCTGAGCAGTGGACAGCTAAAGCAGGACACCCACAGGATGTCAGTGGTATTAACTGGGGGAGGCAGCTGGGCCAGGCATGCTAAAAACTACACATAAATACAGTTATTTAACAAATCATCATCATTACACTTACAATATAAACAGATTTCACAAAAAAATCTGACAAATACCTGAATGATAACAAGACTGAGTTGACATTGCAGGAGGAAGAGAAAGCACTTGCGGATGCCATAGGTGGTGTGCCTTGCCTGAAAAAGAAAAAAACAAACAAAACATACACACAAGGAGATTAAAACTAAATCTAATATAATCAAAGACTCATTTCAGGCATAAGCTCCCATACCTGCTCAATGAGACGGACCATGCTGACACTCTCCCCCCGATGGAAGCTGACAGAACAGCCCAGACTGTTGAGCTGCCCCGACAGCCTCAGAGGGGACAGGCCCTCCAGCTCCCCACTGAACCCCCCTCCAGTGGCATAACCAAAAGTCTCCCACGAGCACTGCGATGGGTAGAGAGGGTCCAACGATATGCTGTCCACACAAAGATCCAACATCTCATTTGTTTACAGTATCAAAATCAAATGATAAGTCCTGCAACAAACTACTCATGAAGGCACCCAATGCATACATTATATTGTTTGGACACAGAATAGCTTATTATTTGCATTGAATAGTACTTGAAGTGTGCATTTTTAAATACTTAAATGTAGCTCTGTGCCATACCTGAGGTCACTCTGAAGGAAGAGGCGACTGTTGCGGAAGTTGGCGGAGCTGCCCAGACAGCACGTGACCTCCCTGTTCTCCTGCATGATCTTCATCATCTCACACATGGCTGAGGGAAAGGGTGGAGCAATTATTTAACAAAGTGAACATGAACTTCAGAGTTTAAGCTGTGGAACTCACTGTCAGGGGTGCAGTCTGTGAAGAGTGGCACCAACAGAGGCACATTATCAATGTTTTTCAGGTGCGGGCGAACCTGGTGGATACCACGAGGTAGTTTGGCCTGAAAAAACAGTAGGGTTAAGGTTAAGGTATACTTTATTAATCCCTCATAAGAGAAATTCATTCTCTGCATTTGACCTATCCTCCAAGGATTCTGTACAGAGCCTAAGGGAGGCATATGAAATATTTTAAACAAATACTGTATGAGTGTTACCCTATTGCAGTCCTCGAGGAAGCTGGGCACATCGCTGTCTGTGGGCTGGAAACTGACCATGTCTGAGTGAGCCTCTTCCTCAGGCAGAAGAGGACCCTCAGCTTCATCGCGAGAATCTGTGAAATTATCATGACACTTCAGTCTTTGACATAACTTCACAATATACACATTTCAATGTATTGATGAGGCATTGGTCTATAGTATGATTTTTCATTAAACCCCTTTCAAAACATCATATTACAACAACATATTGTAAATGAGAGCACCAAAACATTTCACATGATGTTTCAGCGCCCTGTTGGTGCAGAACCTGCAGCAGCCTTGGTTGTGGTCTCAGATAAGCCTATTTTAATAACCAATGATGGCACCTCCTGACATGTGGACCATCTTAGTAAATGCCTAATTTGTGATTTATCATAAGCCTTTGTTTTTTGGACATCTGGCTCTGAATATTGGGGGGCTTATAACCCTCACCCCCCCGTAAATTAGGTCCATGCCTGGGTAGTACCTTGGTGTAGGTCCTCGTGGAGAGAGCCGTGGCTGGGGCTGGAGGGAGCTCCATCACATGGACTGTCTCCGTTTGGCGTCAGAGAGATGTGACAGTTCCAGCCTGTCTCCAAACCCATCTTCTCTGCAAACACCTGAACATAATAAAAGTACTTCTTTATTATAGTATATCATTAATTGTTAGATTACATTTACATGCATATATAATCCTATATTTAACACCAATATTGTTAATATTGCAAAATATCTTGTACTATCTATACTTTTGTCTGATACCAACTTACTCCCTCTTTTAATAATAATTAAACTTTAAGGTCAGTCCACCCATGCACACCGCTCACACACCCATTCACTATCCCTGCTGTATACGGAACTTGTCTGAACCATAACTATCATGAATATCTGATGAGATAATTTAAACAATCCACAAACAGCTATATAAATCTACTGTTAATAACTGTATTTTTATTTTACTGTACAACCATCAATTAAAAGTAAGCAACAATAGTACTATTTAGCCATGTAGTCTGTTCACCTTGCTGCGCAGTTCGTCCTCCATTGAAAAGTAGACAAAGCGGATACATGCAGTGACCAGAGCATCGATGAGTCTGACCGTATCCAGTCTGGCCTGAAACTGTGAGGACACCATCCCAATGAAGATCTGACCGCTGAGGGCCTGCACACAGTCCTCTCTCTCTGCCCCCTCCCCAATGCCCTCTGCGCATGAGACAGAGGTGAAAACAAAACAGAATTCAGTACATTCATTTTATTTGTCGATTCCAGCCATAGACTGTATAAAGAAGTGGACAAAGGGAGTGTGACGTCGTCATCCATAGCATCTGGGGCTAGTAGTTACAGGTACGATTTTGGAGCAGAGTTCCATATTTGGAATATTTCCATATTTCCCTTCCCGCCTGCAACTCTGGTTTAGCAGGGAGAGGGCACTTAGCAACGTTGTCAATCAAACCTGTTGCTAACGCTAGCGGCAGCGGCCTCAGGGAAAGAAGGCACCTCATTGGTCTGTTAATGTTCATATCTTGATTTATGGACAAAATAGCCAAATAAAAACTCTAGGATCATGTAGCACGGATTAATACGAACATTTTAAGACCAAAATGATGGGATTAATACAACATTTTAAGACCAAAATGATGACTCTGACAACAGCAGTAACGGAGAGAGGGGTGACAGTTTTTCAATAGAAACTGAAATGGAGCCAAAGTCAATGGAGCCAGAAGCGTGCCCCTGCTCACTTCCTTTTTGGAACGTGGTGGCTAGCACTTTAGCTATGTCCATTTATATATACAGTCTATGATTCCAACTACTTTCCCTTTTCCACACCACCAAGTGTCATCTGTTTTAAATTAGCTTGGATTAAAATTTTGATAAAATATTGAAGTTAATGTACAGGGCAACGAATAAAAAAATCTGCATTTACCCAGATGTGCTGACATATCAGACTTGAAAGAGCGACTTTGAGTATGCACACATACCATCTGAACTCCAGCTGTTTCGGCAGGAGCCATGTTTGAGGGGAGTAGTGGAGGGCAGCTCCAGCCCTGAGAACACACAGGGCCCTGGAGCGAGCTCCACACATTTCCCATTGAGCTGACTGGACAGGGACACCTGCATGGGCTTATAGGCAAAGGCTGAGCAGTAACCGGACAGACAGGCACGCTGGTAGAAGTCCAGAACTTTCTTTCTGCAAAACATTAAAGAAAAGCAGTTAAAACAATAACGCAAACAATAACAATATTTGAACTGTTGTACTTGGTGGCATGGACTGTACCGGTCTGAGCCCGAGAGGGGGTAAATGTCTGTCCCGTCCCAGAAGTCTGTGCAGGCCTCCAGGATGAGGTCAGCTGATCCATGGGAGAGCATCTGGACATGATCTATGTGAGACACAAAAACTACATGTTTGACCTGAATTGTTTAAATACATTTAAAATTTAGCGCTTACATTGTATTCAAATGTTTTCTGAATAAGGTCCTCGGCTAGTAACATTTTGAGTGGAGTGTACTCTGGTGTGAAGTTTTTAATAACTCACTGGAGGAGGAGTCCCGCACAAACAGAGAGATGAGGTGAGAGAGGGGAGGATGGCGTTTGATGAAGTAATGCAGTCGCCGAGAAGCAAGTTCCTTAGTCTTTTCTCCTGAAGGCAGCTGGTACAGAGCCAGGTGGTTCTCCTGTTTGAACAGCTCCCGCGCACCTGGGGTGAACCCTGAGTATAGAATATACTGTATATTCAGTGTATGGTAAAGAGTCACACATTCACAGGGCACCTACAGATGAACAATGCAGAACAAGTCAATATTGCATCTTCTCTCTCCACATGCCATTTTTTATCTATGAACTGAAAAAAGCATGTATTTACAATAGAACAAAATTACATTCTTACCTATGAGTCGAGAGAGCTCACAGAGGCCCCATGGCACGCACACAGGCTGCACGGTGCCATGACTCTCCTGAAGGGCCAGGTTGGACAGGTGATCAGAGAATTTGCAGAGCTGCTGCGTGACACTGGCATTACACAGGTTTAACATGATGTTCAGACCCAGAGGTTTGAGAGAAGGCAGGTGACACTGCCAAGACAGGTCGTCAAACTGGATACTAGCAGGGTTCTGTTGGTCCTGGGACAGGCTCAGCATCTCCAGGTGGTAGTCACACACAAAGTCATCTGCCTCAGCCTCAGGGCATCCCAACACAAACTCCTAAAAGACACACAGTAACTCAGAATGTGGGTCTACAATAACAAGTACCTCTCTAACTAAGACCATTAGGCCAAATAATACAGATTTGGAAACAATGACCCTATAGAGCTAATGCCACTCCAAACTCTATATAATAGTTAAACTATGAGTGTATGTGGTGTGCGATTGAAAATGAGTCTTCTCCTCACCTGTCCCTGGTCATCCTCCCCTCCCTCTGTGTCATGGCTGAAGCTCACATTAGACCCGGAGTGGTGTTTGGTCCGAGTGCGTGTGGACTGTGCACTTTTCCGAGGCCTGAGGTTCTCTGTGGATGGGGCAGTATCTTGTGACATTTCACAAGGCTCCACAACATCCACTTGAGACTCTCCAGGCTGACACAGTAGTGCCTCTCCCTCCTGGGCCTATGACAACAAAGGTCAGAGGTCATTTGGGTATGGCAGATTACAGAAAAAGGCTTTAATGCTTTGTCATCCACCTCATCCTGGTCCTCTTCTGTGTCCATCCTGCAGAAGGAGTTGACTGACAGGTCGTCCCTGAGGTCATCCTGACTGCTATGTGGAGGCTCCACTCTCCCACTGAAAAATAGCACTGTCTCTGGGCTAGGGTTTGGCCACGACAGGATACCTTGCTTATCCACACAGCATAGAACCTATGCACAAAAAGCATAACAGTTGACTTTTTTTTAAAGTATGCTATATGCTATAAAGCCTGCCTTTTGAGTGCCAAGATTGAGTTGTCATTCTTTTGAAATCTTCTTTTGAACCCACAGTTATTGCTCTTTATTTTATTGTTATTGTTATTTTATTTGTTTTGTATTTTATTTTGTTGTATTGTTTTATATTAAACAATGAACAAAAACAGCATATTTTAAATACAAACAATTAGAAAAGAAAATGCAATAGAAATTCATTCAGTTTGTCCAACCATCATATTCAGATGTGACATGTTAATTGTAAACTTACAGTGACAGAGCCCAGTGTGTGCAGAAGGCTCGAGGTGTAGCACAGTGTCTGAGAGTCTCCCTTCAACACTCCAACCAGGTGCCTCCACACACAGCGCAGCATCTCCTGCACACAAAACATTTACATCATAATAATGCTGATACTCAACCAAATGGCACCAATTACAAACATGAGAAATCCTTGCATAGGGAAAGCAATACATTACTTTTAAATAAAAAAAAGAAAATCAAAATATTATTCATTGAGATTTTGCTGATTGTTGGTTTCAATGCAATCAACATTTATCGGAAAATAAAACTATTTGCAGGATTATATGTTATATACAGTGGTATTTCAGTTTTTACTCTGGCATACATGAGAAAGATTAACACGCACTGCCCATGTGGGGGATGACAGAAGGAGGAGTGCATCATGCACTACACAATACTGCTGTAGAAATTGTAATTTAGATTTAGTTGTTTATTAAATCATAGACAAGGAAGTCAAATTATTAGAAGGAAAATTTTATCAATACAAGCAGTGGAAGTAGGCAATGTACCTTTCAATGCCTTAACAAATTACTATAAATACAAGAGAAGCAGAGGCTGGATCAGGGGTTGCACATCTGACGAGTGAAAGCTGGGAGAAATGAGGAAGGTCCTTGTAAAATGGAACCAATAATATCAATGACATTGGTGACAAACCAGAAACATGCAGTGAAGAGGACAAGCCATGCAACAGGATTTTAAGTCAAGATGAGACCCTAACAGAGAGTACCACATCATATTTATTATTTATGATCATAATTATTAGATATCCATGACGTCTTTCTGCTGTCGGTAAGCAAAGCCATGTGTGCGGGTATCCACAGGAGAGAGGCAGCAGTGAGAAAAGGGTCAGGTGGAGCAGGTGGAGGAGGGGGCTAGCGAGACAGTGAAAGTTATACCTGAGAGGAAACCACTTCGGTGTAGCTGCTTAGTGTGTCCTCAGAAAACTTAGCAAGCTGGGGCAAAAACACAGTAGGTTAAGGCACACAGGAGGCACGTACGGCTTATCCTATGTGAGGGTTAGACTGATAAGGCTGTTAACATTATTTTATAACTCTAAACATGACTATGAGGAAATGTCTACGCCTTGCATGTTTGTTCAAAATGTGACGCAGGTTATTTCAGTTAGTACAACACAGCCACTTGCACACATGCACTTTCCCCTTTAAATTACACATTTTTGTCCGACTGAAGTAATCCTTTATTTCACTTCAGTTCCCAAAAAACAAATATATCATTGTGTGACCAAAGTGTTGAATGGAAACGCTGAAATCAACTCTCCTCCTGTTCAATGACTTTGGAGAGATACTGTCCATTTGATTAACCATACCATGTACAGTTTAGTTTTTGACAATTGCCCTCAAATAGCCATCAGGACTAATCAATTACTAGGTCAGAGTCTGACTGTATTCATCTGAAAGAGTAATGCATGTACCTTAGTGTCAGATGTTGTGATGTATTTTTTTATTGGAAGGACAACAGATCTTTGTGTGTTCCTACCAGGCCAGCTGGAGATGCTTTGCTGAACTCGGCCAGGACCCGTGCCTCTCCAAACGCATTTACCAGGACCCACATGACAGGGAAGAGCAGCGGTAGAATAGGCAGGACTCCCATCAGCTGAAAGCACAGATCAATACATATATCTAAACACCATATCTATTCAAGGGTTTCAGCTTCCTTTTTGAGGACTGTTCACCATTCAAAAGATAATTTGTTTTGGCTTGTTAATTGCTATAGCAACTGTCCTAGCTTTTCATCATTCTGAAACCAATAGCTGGTAAAAGCAGCAATTTAGGATGACACCTTACCTGGAGCTGAAAGAAGTTGTAGCATAGAGGTGTAAGACTGGGAGCATCACAAAAATATCGGATAGTGTTGACAATCAAAAAGGCAGTCTGAGGAGAGAGCACAGAGGAAAGAGTTCACAAAAAATAAAATGAAAATATCAAAAAGTTAAAGTATATGGAGGGTTCTCACCAACACTACGGGGCACACTAACTTGGTGATGACTGACTGCACAGTGAAGCGTTCATTATCCAGCACAGTAACCGGACGAGACTGCGCCAACTCCAGGCCATTTCTGAAAACACACAGTCACTGCGTTTACATGCACAGAGAACTCCAAGTGCACCAAATCCAAATCGTTTAGCCCCAAAACCACTCCTGGCCCAGTCTACAGTCACATCAAAGAATACATGGATAGGTGCGAACGGGGGGACTAAGAGATGTTCAGGTGCTTCTAGTAATTTTTTGCAGATATAATTGCTAATACAAATGACTATGTAATTTAGAGCCACACTTTTGGCAGACATTTGTACTTGTTTGATGTTTTATAGATTTTCTTGACGTTCATTGTAAATTGAATACATTTTGAAACTTACCTGACCGTGTCCAGCACAGGTGTCCGAACCACCCTGAAGAGCCGGTGGTGCTGCGGACTCTGGGGCCCTCTCTTGTCTGTGGCCTGGGGGGAGGGAGGGGGAGAGAATGGAGGGAAGAGGTCTCCAGGCTCCAAGACAATGTGCTCATCATCCTGAAGAGAAAATAACAGGTCGAGTCATGATCACTTTCAATATCGACAGCAATACACTTTCTTATACACCTGTACAAAGGGTAAAGGGCTGCATGACAAACAGTGATACAATAGTTGATGCCAATCTCGGTCCAGATAAAGCATGACCAAAAATAACTAAATGCACCACTAGCTTCTATTGTAGCAATTTGAACAATACAATTACACCATGCCACATAAGCACTGTAAATATTGTTACATCGATTAAGTACAACAGTTTTTAACCATCACAAAATTCATAAAAGTATGAATGTATATTTTTCTGGTAAAATATAAGTAACATGATGTAGATGTACCTTGATCCCTCTAAGAGAAGCAAAGGCCTCCTGTCCTGGTCTCAAGGCGATGATGTCACCTTCCACCAGCAGGCTTACAGGACAGTTGACGAGCTGGGAGTCTCTGTAGGTCCAGTGGAGGGACCAAGACGGAGAGGTCGGGGTGTAAAGGTCCGGGTACATGGATGTGGCCCAGCGAACATCACCCATACAAGCAGACAGGTAGTCTAAAACAGAAGCAATAATTACAATTATCTTTATTATGTAGTTGAGCATACCGGTAATTATTATCTAATTAGTTTATACACATCAACAACAATTTAAAATTACATTGCGAATAAATGTTATAGTGTTATACTAAATTCAACTTAAAAATGACATCCAACTATAAAAAAATGTGTCACCTTAGCAACCAATGTCTTTCTGTAAGTATGAGGGAGAGGCTTACCATTGAGCTGGCCTATGATAGCTCTGAGACGGCCGACCATCTCGGTTCTCTGGAGCCTTTGCTGTCGCCTGACCAGCAGCAGGTTCACCAGCAGGAGGAGCAGGAGAGCAGCAGCGTTGGACAATTCCACTCCAGAACTGTGGATGCATGTGAATCAAGAATAAGAGACAAGATATCTCTATTTATTCTAACAGTAAACAGATCATGGTCAAAGAGGGCTACTAAGACTTGATGGAATTTTCTGTTTAATTGGCAAAGTACTGATATATATGATTATAATAGATGTAATTACTTAACCTGACTAACGCCAGATTGAAATGTGTAGCACTTTGAGCGTCCCGAACACTTTCAGTGAGCCATACAATTCAATTCAAACAAATACTCCAAGCTGATGCACAAAGCGCTTCCCTTTGCACAGTTTGTCAACATTGCCTTGTTTGTCTTGGTTTTGCTGCCCTGTGATTGGTCCAATCTCCAGCCTACTGATGGCCGGGTCCAATTGCACCAGCAGCAGCAAAATGGATTGTTGTGAGTTTGTGAACTGTACAACCCGCGCTGCTGCGCAAGGTTAGCAATTACTGGGACTATCCACATTAGACAAATGAGGTAAGATACAAAAAACAAAAAATCACCAATACCTCCAAATTTGAGATATACAAATCAGTAATCAGATGGTCTGTCACTGTGGGTGAACTGACCTGCCCTTGGGTTGGCTGCCATGGCAACAGAGGAACCCCACTATGACCAGCAGGGAGAGAGCCACACCAGGCCAGTGCAGGCAGGAGTGACGGTTCCCATGAAACAGGAAGCTGTTTGTCAATCGATCCTATTTGAGTACAAAACAAATGCATCAATTATCCCTTCTGACTTTTATTATGGGCATACTGTAATACAAATTAAAATAATAAATTGACAGACTGAATTGAAACACTTATGGAGCAACAGCAGACTAGTTTACAGCAGTTTGTACCAGAACAGATGAGTGTCGGTGCGTGGCCCTCTGGTGCTGCTCTAACAGAGCTGTGAGCTGGTCCTGGAGCTTCCCCAGAGCCTGCCCCGTGGACAGGCCCAGAGGGACAGCATCCTCCCCCTGGAAACAACACAGAGTCACAACAAGCTTAAAATATGTTCATAATCACATCACTAGTACATTTCAATTACAATTCAAACAGTAGGTATTCTTTATCAGTATATAAAATAGCTAACTGGGATTTTGGAGGAAAACAACAGTTCAACTCAGAATTCAAGAGTTTATTTACAATTATATTTTAACAGCCAGTTGACTAAAGCAGACTGGTCTGTAGAGTCCAGTCAGTGAGAGCAACCCTTTTCCCACGCTCCAGGTTCCTGCTCTCTGAGATCATACAAACATTCTGGGGGCAGTAGTTATAAATATCCATCCAAAATAAAACAAAGACAAAAACACAACCACAAAGCATTAAAGATCTCAGCAAAGCTATGTATATTTGTTACCAATAAGAATGATGAATGTTTTGAAATATTAAAAATGGGGAGAAATGGAGGGCAAGAGGCCCATTCTAGTACAGGCTTGAAACATATGGTAATATAAAAACACTTAAATTGTCAGCATAGAACTCCATTAAGACAGAAACCCTGCATGTTTCTGTAAACCTGTGGAGTGACTTATAATCTGACTGTCCAAACAATCCCACACTGGAAAAATGTGTGTTGTAGTTAAGGTTTAACTTTTTCTGTCAACTTCAAGTTAAACCCCGAACCACCGATTACTACAGGGAGCAAACGGTCAGTGGAGCTCAACAGTGGCCTTTCAGAACAATTCTAATATCAGGAGACATGGCAGAGGCTAACCAGCTATGGGGTAACTACTGACCATAACACAATAAAATGTAATGAAGGAAAACATTGAAAGCAAACTCTTCAGAGACTCTGCACAAACACCATGCATTAAGCAACCCCCCACTACCTGCTGCTTATCCTGCGTCTCCATGGTAACCACAGCTGCTCAGCATGCTCCGCCCCACAGGAGTCACGCCCAGCAGGTGTGGCCCCGTCAGTGCCGCTCCACTCTGTGCCTGGGGGGGACAGATGTATCCAGGCTGTCCCGGGACAGACAGGAGGGGTGGTACCTCCCAGGGTCCTCTCCAGGCTGCCCCAGCCAGCACACAGCACAACTAATGGTTGTTTCTCATGGTGATTCAGATTAAACCTGTGGAGATCAAACAAGGTTATAATATGATGGTATGGATATTTTGCCTGCAAACATAAGGAAATTGTGATATCTCCAAGGGCTTCGCTGTTGAACATGGAAGTGGACTCATTCTGCATGACCTTCTGTGAACTGTTCAAGAGTAATCCTGGACAAACAAAAATATAATTTAGGCCTATTGTACGGTCTTGGGACCTAGACCTTGGAATCTGCATGGAATCCGAATTGATTTCCATTGAGAATTAGTATTTGCGATCTAACTGTCTTGTAACCCATACAATCTTGAAGGTGATACCCTAAACTGCTACTTTGTAAAGGGGTTATGTAACTTATTAATAAACACAGATTCTACTGTGGTGAAAATTAAATAAGATTTTCTAAAGTACAGCTCATTTTCAACGACTGACCATTGAAAGGACAGTTCCATTCATGGTGTAAGGTTTAGGTTCTAAAAAACAATTAGCTACTTGATGCAACAATTCAAAATATGATAAAAGGGACCTCAGGTCCTCATGGGTCACTCTTTGTTTGGCCATGAAAGTCCTGACAGCAGACCCTCTCACTTTGGCCACATAGGCAACTTCCCCTGGCACAAAACACAAGACAAGTCAGCATTTTGTATTGGCCAGGGCCACAGCACTCTGCCCCTCATACAGCCAACCACAAGATCTAACGAGGACTATCCACATCAGAAAGAATAAAGCATGCTTAAATATATCAGTCCATCCCTGGTGATATTTACCTTAGATTACTACGCACCCATGTGTGGGAGGGAACACTAAATCGGGAGCAGACTACTACAGATAGATTAAGTCGGTTAATCCCTGCCCAGGCAGCTAAACTCAAATCTCACACTACACTGGACAACAACTAAGAATAGATCTGGCACTTTCTAGTAACATTGTAATCCCATATTAAATACTGTTGTAGGTTTACCTTATCTAGACATTGAGAGTTCAATGGATTTGTAAGAAAGTGAGTGTGTAGTATGCAGTGTATCATGTGGTCAATGGAAATTGGTTAAGTGCATTTTGGGGCAAAAATGTAATGCAGTAATACATGGTGCTAAATTATGACCTAGAATATTATGTAATACTGCCAAGCAGCTTCTTGATTATAATAACCACATTTGTTAAAATCTGACGCCATATCCGACAAGAACAGACATGAGGGTATAATAAAACAAAAAGTTGAAAATTAAAAAAAAAGTCAAACTGAAGACTGAACGGCTATATACTGTGACTTTGTATACTGACCCGTGTGTAGCTCCAAAACAGTCACAGACAAGAGGTCACCTAGATGCCACAAAGCTTACGTGTGTATGATAAAATAACAATCGTGGTCCACTTATTTTAAATCTCCGTCAATAATTTAGCTATTGCTGTACCGTCAGGACACAGGCGTCTCCTTCATGTCAAAGGCAGATGCTTCTACCACAGTTCGACCAAAGCACGCCTATGCCCGCCGTTTCCTAAGGTTTATGAGCACGCACAAACGCTATTCTCAATACACTTACCTCGGAGTTACAATCGAGTGTCAAATGAGCTTGTAAAATATGTTTTATTAAAATAATCCAGGTAGTTCCGCAGGTTTACTACTGAACGGCGGCCATATTGAGAGACGTTCTGCCTGGAAGCGGACGGAGTGACTTGTGATTGGACACCGCGGAACACTCTGACATCTGATTGGTCAATCCTACAGTGGGCGAATGTCTGTCTCTCTGCGGCTCTGTTTTGAAATAGGAAACTTCAGCTTTTAAAGGTGGCCAGATTTTTCTCCAGGATATCTTGGGGCAATTTTCTGTTAAGCAATTTCGAGTACACAACGCTTAAGATGCCTTTTTATTTTATGACAATTTATTGATTAGAATTATGAAAATATAGCAAGTCAAAACAATGGCCCATCAGCTTGACTTCTTCCCTAGAAATATAAGATTATGTTTGTAAGGTCAGGTGACTGTAGTACTTCTGTGCACAGAATTAACCACAGACCATTCATAAAAGTATACAGACAGTGATAAGGCAGCATACCTAATAACACCAAGCATTACCCAACTAAGGGCAGCCGATATGGACACCCCTACCTAACACCTGCCACTCACTATAGAACTGAAGTGAGTAAAAAAAACTACAAAACCCCCCCAAAAAAACCACACACCACAGACACACTTGTGATTATTGGTAATTAAAGTGCCACCACTTTTATCTAGGTGGTTCCTAATGTTAAATCTGGTCTTTTTGTGCTTTAAGTGGTTTATTTTTCTCTAATGTATTTGAGCATCAATTTTGCTAAATAAATCTACCCTTTGGTTTTTGAACACCTTCATATATAACCTCATCATATCACTGAGACAATACTATATAAATAACTACTGTAGATCAAGTTTAAAAAAAATCTTTGACAGAAATTTAATTTAATGCAAAGTGTCATAATTTATATTACATAATTAATAAGACAATTGTTTTCAAATTACAATTAAATATTCAGACATATAGACATAGATACAGACATATTTGGTGAATTGGTTTGATCTCAAGTTTGATTTTCTATAAAAAATTTTTGGTATTATTTATTTTCAGAATTATGCAAAATGTAAACAATGAATGATTAATATCAGATTCATAGAAGTCGTTGAATACGATGCTTTGGCCTAAGCTAGTGGTTAGAGACAGAGCTGCTGATTGGAGGATGCACCAGCTCTTTAATCACCAGGGCCAGGATGTGGCACAGCTCCTTAGCCTAGGATAGAGAAAATACAAACGATTATCAAAATTTAATACAACAAAAATAACTTGGATGGAACGGTTCCTATAATGAAATCTGACACTTTTAAAGTATTTATTTACTAATAATCAGTTTACACTTTACTTATTTGACCATGCTGAAACTAATTATAGATTGATGTGTCTGGCTGCCTAGCTCGCCTGAACTGCCTTGTATGAACATGGTGAGTAAGTGATTGTGATGTCCAGATTGGCAGCCTCGCTTCAACCAGTTTCCACCACGGCAACAGCGGCTAGAGTTGTAGCTTACCAGCAACAAGTGTGAAATGAATGAATAATGAAATGTGAAGTGCTTTGGGTGTCTTGAAAGGCTCAATTTAAATCCAGTGTATTATTATTATTATTATTCTCCCCGAGCATCTCTACAATGATCCCACACTGATCCACTTCTGTCTCACCACTACAGGACAGTACCTGCTTGGTTTGAACTGAGAATTTCTTTGGCCGGACTGGATTTCCATAATCAATCTCCACTCCTGGAACTTTGCCCAGCTTTTTTGGGCGGACAGTCCGCATGGCCTGTATGTCCGCTAGGGTGATGAGGAACACTTGCTCCTGTACATGACATACAAGACATTAATACTCAGAATATAATGTTTTATTGAGAAGTGTCTTATTGGGAATACCTTGGTTTTGGGGTGAATGAGCTTGACTCCATCCTGACTGATGCTGACCATACAGGGAGAGGGAAGACCACGCTGGCTCACCTTCTCAGCCCAGAACAGGCTGGAGCCAAACAGAGGCTGAGAAATCATAAAGTCTGCAAAAACATACACAAGATCAGTCTGTGGAGAGAGCAAATGAATTATGTACTATGTAATTATGATTTATTCACAATGTAAATATTTACCTTTTAATTACACTATAATAATTAGATAAAATGCAAAACAGTACAGCAACAGAAACCTACTGATGAACTGGATTTTAGCTTCCTGAGGACTGAGATCCTGCAGTTGTGACATCTGCCTCATACAGAGAGAGAGGAGCTCCTCCAGATGCTCCCCAGCCTCCTGGGAGGGCACATACTGCTTCAGCTCCGCTCTGACACAGGCAAACATCAAGAAAATATAAAGTGATTCCTGGTGAATTATTACACAAACAGTGGTTAACAATGTTTTTTTTCTTGCAAGAGATTTCCATAGCGCTAGGAGTGTTTCAATAAAAGCACCAAAAGCTGAATGAAGTCAAACTTGTGACTCACAGTGATGGAGCACTGTGGAGCCCATCGGCCAATCTCTGCAGAGCGGCCAGTTCTGCCATCTGCTGTACTCCTTCAGAGCCCAGAGGCATCTGCTGGTTCAGATACTGCTCCAACAACTGCAATACACAGTGTACATAGACATATACAGTACCTGCTGATGGTGAGTGTGTACAGAGGAGTACCTGCTGGGGGTGAGTGTGGACAAAGAAGAACCGCTTGTACCTGCTGGTAGTGGAAGGCGAGGTATAGGTCATTGTTGAAGGACAGGGGGGTCCTCCAGATGAGCCTCCTCAGGGACAGACTTATGGAGAGATCGTCAAGGAGGAAGTCAAAGACGTATTCTTCGGGGTGCAGGGGTCTCGCCACGCCATCTGGCTCAGACACAGTGTTGTGGATCGAGTGCCACTGCCTACCTACCCACTTGTGTGGTCCTTACTAGCAAACACTGGCCTAGAGAGAATGGCTCCAAACACAAGTACCTACACTCTATACTACTACTCTTACTTCTTGCGTTGTTTATTTTAATTTGTAAAAACAGGTTATGATTTGAAATATTCATGGAAGCAAAAGTGACTTGTACCTTTATCTCGGTTGGCAATGATCGCAAACTCATTCACTTCAACTGGGTCTATAATGGCCATCTCACTGCAGAGATCACTCACGACGTCTATAGCCATCTGAAATGTGCAATATTTATGAGACACATAAACAGACTTACAAAGACACATTTGTACAATCTTACGTTGAAGCTGCGGATTTTCATGGGGAAGTC
The DNA here is from genome assembly GCA_000787095.1 of Periophthalmodon schlosseri. Taxonomy (NCBI): domain Eukaryota; kingdom Metazoa; phylum Chordata; class Actinopteri; order Gobiiformes; family Gobiidae; genus Periophthalmodon; species Periophthalmodon schlosseri. The sequence continues at coordinate 160,501 of KN479766.1, forward strand.
CACTCCTCCTGGCAGCTTGATGCCAATTCGCCGAGAGCTTTTTCCAGCCTACAGAGTCAAACACAACACTATTGTTATATGTTTGTAGACTTCAGGAAAATTTGAAGGTTCAGGTACACTTGCCATGAGAGCTTCCATTTCTATTTCAGAAGGAATGGTCCGACGGCCTCCAAAAGAGAGGGAGCGCTGCAGGTTTTCAAGGCATATAGAGGCCAACTCTGTAAGACAAATGAAAGAATACTGATAAAGAAAGAAAAAAGACCTATAAGATCAATCAATATAAAATCACCTTGGAACCCTCTTACTGGTCACATTAAAAAGAAAGAGTCTCCAGTATAATAAAGTTATGAAAACATTAATTATGGGTTAACCATAACTGCTAACTATGCATATAAACACATATAAAAACAATATTTGACATGATTTAAGAAAGTGAGTAAATGCACCCTGGTAAGGGTTGTGAGGATTGCGGGCAAGTAACTCTAGGTGGTGGCAGAGGTATGGCTGGAGCGTCCCAGAGCAGGAAAAGAAGCCTGTGCAGAGGTTGAGCATCCTCCAACCTGAAGTGCAGCTGGACCTAAACAAAGATTTGTTTCAGCATTTGTATTATATTGTTAAATGACATTGTATGGAAAAAAATAAACAACTAAAAGATAGTTTACTTATTAGGGTTGTCTGTGATTTGCTTCACAATTTGGCAGAAGATTTCATCTCTCAGAAGTTCATTCTCCTTCCCCAACTGAGCATAGCAGAAAAAGAGAAGAGTTTGAATAAATGGATATCAGATCAGAGAAGGTGCCAAAGCTCACTCACCAGTAAGATGTGGCGCAGGCAGTTGGTTTGGCTGCCATTTTTAAGCAGAGGTGTATCTCCCATAAACTGCAGCAGGCCTGGAGAAGCACAATACTGATAAAAATATTGCTCTTTAGAGGAAAATACTGTAAAAAGTATAAGACTCAAAGATGGTTTACAACTACACCAAAATATACCCTATTCTCACCACAATGTTGCTAAATGAGAGCCATTGTGAGACAGTGGAGTTGTGAATATTATGTATTTTAGAAATCAAATAATAGCATGAAAGGAACAAAGAAACAACAAACTCACTGCTGAAGCACTGCAGAGACTGCTGGTTTAACTCTTGGTCATTGTAAAGAATGAGAGACTCCTGCAGCGGCACCTGCAAACCAACATACATAATGAGAGCACAGCGATCATGTGAAATCACATCACTCTATTTTATCAAAAATAATACTTGACTGGTTCTCTGTTAATCCTTCTCTTGTTATTGGACCTGTTCTGGTCTCCTATGTAGGATACTAACATACTACCATAATGCACAATCCTTACATTAGTATACTTGACAGCCTCAGAAAAGCTCCTTCCAGTGAGTGGTAAGCCTTCTGTTCCAGTGCTTTTAAAATGAGACATGGCACAAGTTAGCACTGAGGATCTTTGTAATCCTGTGCATTTGACAGACGTAATCTCACCGGAAGTATTTCATGGCAAACTCAGCCATAGGAGAGTAGGTCTCCTGTCCCTGGACAGAGCTTCGAGGAGAGTTCTGACCCCGGCCTTGAAATGAGCCGTGGACAGAAGGCTCTCTGCTGTCAGAAGGTGGCCCCAGTGAAGATGCTCTCTGCTGAGGAGGCCCTTGTGGCGCGGGCCCTGGGGGAGGCCTCAGGCTCCTCATGCTCTTCCTCCTCTCGTCTCTTCGGTCCAGGTGCAGACCATGGTAGTCCGGTGCAGCAGAAGGCTGAGTGAGTTCAACTGGGAACAAACCAGAGCGCCCTCCGGTGGAACCAAACATCCAGCCTGATGAACATAGGACAGTTAAAGAAACTAAGTTACACTTTATTTAAAAATGTTAAAGCTTTACAAAATAAGCACTTATTCATAATATGTTTAATAGCATTTAATACAGTGATACAGTCATTAGTGTCAACAGGAACATACCAGTCTGGAGTCCCTCTACTGCCTGCAGTCTGATGACATCTCCTCTGGTGAAGCTGAGCATGCTTTTGTCATCTGTCATGTGACTCTTCAGTGCCACCACGTGACCTGAGCCCTGTGGGGAGGATGTTGTGAAGAAATACTATGGGCAACACAGCCCAGACTGCACTAGACCACATTAACCTGGATTGGAATTGATCAATAGTAGCACACTGACCTGGATGAGTTCATGTAGAAAGAGCTTGATCATGGCAGAGATTTGAGGAGCCCTGTTGGACTGAAGCACCATTTTCTCACTTTTCAGTTCCACCTCCACTTTGTCTGCACCTCTGAGCTCTACGGACATTATCTCTGCAAAGCTACACCCACAAAACAAAGCACAAACTAAAATAAAGGTAGCAATGTAACCGGTTACTGCTGAAAACACCACAAATCCATTTCCTGCTAATGTGTATGACATGACCAATACCTGTAGCTGCGAAGCAGTCGGAGGTGTTTGGGGTTAATCCCCGAGGCACGGACCACCTTGAGGAGGCGGATCCCTCGATGGGTCACCCCTAAAATCTGAGCCTCTTGACTGTCCACCTACACATCACAGTTTAGCATTCAGGCTTTGTTCCTGTGATATTATACAATTGCCTGTTTACCTTGACAGGAAATAGTCTGCTGAAGTAGTTCTCCCAGTTGTCCCGAGCCGCAATGACAATTCTCTTCTTCATGAAGTCATCCTGGATGGTGCTTATTGTTGTGCCGACATTGAAGTTTGCTAGTATGATTAGATGATTAGTTGAAACCTGTAGCCTCTTTATTTAATGCTTAAACAGCTAAAGCACAGTGTAAATGCATAATGTGTAGTGTACGACATGGATTCTCACCGAGTAGATCTTTCATCTTCCTCCTCTCCTCTCGGCTGATTCGCAGGCAGCTGTCTGAGTATGTGTCTCTCATGATCTAAATGACACAGCAGATGTTATTAGAAAAATTCATCAAATTGAATAAACAAAGGTGTCCCATGTACTAACCTGTTCACACAGCAGATTGAGAATATAGGCCCGGTTAAACAGTTCTTTGGGATAAAACACCTGAAAAGAAAGTTGATTGACGATAAGCACAATAAGTACAACATCAGCCTGTGTATGTGAGCGAATGTGAGAGTGAATGGTTATCTACATTATCTAAGTGTTAATACAGCCATTGTCAAAGCATCACAATGTCCAAAGTAGAGTAATTCATTGTTTATGAAGCGCAGTCATTACAAGTGAATTTCTACACTGCTGTAGATGTCTTATGTATTAAGCGTGTGTAGTCACCTCTTTACGTAGGAAGAACTTGCCCGGCAGTCTGGAATAGGAAAGGTAGCTCTGAGGGAGGAAACGATGTAACTGAGAGGAAACGCCTTCATCATCTTCAACTTAAATTAAAAAACAACATGTCAGAAGTAATAAATAAATAGCTGGTAAAGTCTTAATATACTCAAATTCTGTATCAACTAGTATATTAGATACAATAAGAATTGAGTATTTTTTGTCAGATAATGTTGATGAAAGTATTATATTGGGCTGCAAAATAAACCAAATTTGAAGAGAATTGTGATTAAATTGTTTTAAATTGTCAATGATAAGATGTTTTTTTTTTTTGTTGGTTTTTTTTTATCAAGGCCTGGGGAAAGAAGGCTCACATGGACCCCCTCATATAAATTAATAGGCAGAGGTTCTGATTCTGGGCCTGGGACAACAGATGCTTTTGTCCCCCCTGTCAACTCCTCTTCTTCTACCAGCTACTATTCTTGCTGAAAAAGAACATTGTAAGAAGCAGAGATTGGAAATTGAAGAATATAATTTTTTATCTGTGAAAAACTGCCCTGGATTGGATTGTGCTGTTTACACATTTATTTGAAATAAATAAAAATGGAATTAAAATTTCTTGATTGATTAATGTGAAGAGAAAAAAGGATTGTCATTTGCCATCTCACCAAGCCCTAATAGTAGGGTACCATCAGTTTAAAGTGGGGCTAAACACTAATTAATCTTTTTTTTGCAACTGTGTACATGGCGTATGTAGCATTCTCTACTGTTCGTAATCCATTTCTATATGCTGGCCGTAAAAATATAGCAAATGCAATGTTGTCCAAATTTGTTAGTGGCTTAGATAGAAAACTCATTAAAGAAAGCACATGTAAACTAAAACCACCCTTACTGAGAGTGGGCGCAGCTGATTCCGGGGGGTCCGGGATGCTCTGGAAAACAGGTGTGGGCTGAGGTGGAGGTGGAGGAGCGACAGGAGGAGGGGGAGGAGCTACAGGAGGGGGGGGGGGGGGTTCGGG
>KN479769.1:0-27218 GCA_000787095.1 Periophthalmodon schlosseri
TCCACCCCTCCGCCCCGCGCCGATTAAGGCCACTCATTCTAATTATGCTACAAAGACGTGACAGACTGCGGAACCCATCTGCGCTCTCGGCTCGCGCGGCTAACCATCAAAAACAACAACAGCAAAATAGTCGTAAATATTGTAGTTTAAAAAAAAAAAAAGGAAAAAAACGGGACTGGGAAATGAATAAACACAAGTAATTCAATCTAAGGAGGACAAGATGGCCGCTACCTGTTTACAACTGCTCTGCCCCATCTGCCCCTGCTGTCATTTTGGTCATCGGATTTTCAAATTACTGTTGGTTAATGTTTATGTTTTTCTACTCAATATTGCTGTTAGCTAAGTAATTAATATCATAAACCAATTTTAATATATTTTACTTTTTATTTTGAGAAAATGTCAAAAAAAATTACGTTAATTAAGTGTATTTTTTGTATATTTTTCACCTCAAATGTACTTACTTTTTTGGATTAAGAAAATAATTTATGTGACGAAATACTGTAGAATTGTTCATCGTAGCTAGCATAAAAAAATTAAAAAATCTAGTCAAAAAAATTTGCGTTAATTATGTGTAGTTTTGTATATTTTTCACCTCAAATGCACTTACTTGTTTGAGTTAAGAAAATAATTTATGCGATGAAATACTGTAGAATTGTTCATCGTAGCTAGCAAACCCAAACGTGCTACATAGCCAAATATGAAAATTAGCACTTAATTGTCTGGCTAATGTTACGCTACGCCCTTTATATCAGTTACACTACAAAAAATTGTCAACACTGTGTCACAGCGGTTAGTGCTTTTGCCTCATGGTTTTGGGTTCAATTCCCAAACAGGCATAGCCTTTCTGTTTGGAGTTTGCATATTCTCCCTGTACCTGTGTCGGTTTCCCTTACTACTAAAACATGAACAATTGACCCCATAAATGAAGTGAAAATGCTACTCAACAAACAAACAAAATTCTATCTGCGTTTAGTTGGTTGGCTAGCGTCAACGGTTAGCCATGTTTATTAGCCAGTACTGTTATATAAGCCTAAAACACTGGGAGTTTTCAAATGCGTTTTCCTGATCACCGACAGTCAAACACAAACTGCGCTTCACGTGAAAACAAAAGGGCCGGTAATGGCAGGTGAACGGGGCGGGCACGGTGAGCAGGGTAACAAAGAGGAGTCTTACCTTGACGTCCCCGAAGTACATCTTGAGCATGTTGGAGGAGGGGTAGCGCGTGTAGAAGAACATCAGCTTGGCTTTCTTCAGGTGGTTGGGCGATAGGCCCTCCTGAATCTGCACATGGGTTAAGGAGCTCAAGAGATTTACAAGAATAGAATAAAAATAGATATGCAAAAACATATATAGGCCTAGTTAAAATACATCTGACATGTTAGATGACTAATTTTGCTTTATATTTAAAATTTTACCAAAAATTCCATTTTTTTTTTTCTAGAAAATACAAATTTTTTCATTGAAGATTACAATGTTACTTCCTGGTTGGACACGGGCAGCAGATATGAGTGTTTGTCCACTGATCTGAGGGTTGGCAGTTCGAGTCCCGCTCTCAACACAAACATCATTGGTAGAGCGGTCAGATCCACTGACCCAAAAGTTGGCGGTGCGATTCCACCTCCCACAGATCAATACTGTTGTTGTGTCCTTGGGCAAGACACTTAACCCACCTCACCCCCGGTGTCTGCGTACACTGGTGTATGAATGTGTGTGTGAACGGGTGAGTGGTTTCTTGATGTAAAGCGCTTTGAGCCTTGAAGGTGGAAAAGCGCTGTATAAAAACGTGACCATTTACCATTTTGCGTTTTATGACACACATAGAGGTGATTTCATAACTGTTACCTAGCAACAAGGGCCAAAACTTGTTTAAACTACACATCTGTTTTGTTAAATTAAGGTTAGATTTTCTGTGTTGATGACATGGGTAGAGGTATTTCCAAATAGAACTACGATAAATGTTGAGCACAGGCACTACCCCACTGCAAAAGCAGTACTTAGAAAAACATGAAAACCTGCCATATGCACTTTGAGGCGACGCTCTAGGCAAAACGTTTTTATTTTATATTGTATTTTTGGGTCAGTTTGCTCTCTCAACATACACACTGTCACTTGGAAACAACAGCTTTGTCCAGTTTGCTCCTTATTATTATTAACTTCCATGCACCGGTGTTGGGAATAACAGTGTTTAAGTATAACGGTGCTTTAGCTTCTAACTGGCTCTGGGTGCATTTGGTGATTTGCAGGCCAAGTAAGGCCGAATTCAGCTTGTTTTTACTTGGAAAAAGCTGCTGGGGGTGTATTTTTGAGGTTTTGAGTAAAGCGGTTACTAACGCACTTACTTTTGGGGGAAATGTAACGGGTAACTGTAACTAATAACTTTTTTGAAGGATCTTGCGCCGTATGGGACATTGTAACTTCAAAGGCCGTTTTTTTTGTACTTAACAAGATTTTGACCAGAAGAATTTGTTCATATCTGATTGAAAGCCTGATTTCTTACAGTTTTAACACCAAAAGTAAGGCAAAATTGGAATTTTTAGGCCAATTTTCCAATTTTACTCCAATCCTAAATAAGATATCCAAAATCCTATGTGTACATTTCTTTGTATCTAACACATCAACAAAATCAAGCAAGAAATGTGTCAGACATTTATGTGTCAGACATTTATGCCCCAATTATGTGCAATTTGGGCAATATTAACTCATAACATGCCTTATTTTTATAGGCCAACATTACATGAGGAAAAACAGTGTCTAGCCTTTATAATATCCTACATATACATCTAATTTTCTACAGAACAACTGCGTTTTCCATTTAGACCCATCGTATTGAATTTGTCATAGATACATTAAGTCTCATTCTGAAGAGATATTATTAGATCATATTACGGCTTCGGCCCTGAAAAGAATAACCGTAACGCCTTGGATATGACGCCTTTCTAAACACCCAAAGCACTTTCCATTACCTCCTTCACTAACTTCCTTAAGCCCAGTTGGGGGAAGTGTTTTGCTCAAGAGTGAACTGGCTAGATTAGAACCACCAACCTTGCAAAAAAACCCCAAAAACCAAAAAAACCAAAAAGCGTTTCATTACCATTTTATAATAGCCACACCTTAATTAGCCTCATAGCATGTTTAGCTCACCATGTTACCTTTTATTGTTTTGAAAATGCTATATTCACCCAAAACAACGTATTAACATGTTTTATAAGTCCCCCCCTCCATTTACTCTACGCGCTAAGTCACTCCCCCTTCAGAGCGCTATCACAACACAATCACTGAAACTACTGCACATCGCATCAGGTTTATCAAGTTGTTGTGTAGTTTTGAATCATGTTTTTGTATATTTGGAAAATTGCCGCAGCTGACCGTGAGAAGGGTTCAAATCGGGCCTGGGAGAGATCTCTAAATTACTCAAAGCTGCATGGATGACATCTAAAACCTCTTCAGGCGTGTTTTTGATGAGGGAACAACATTAAAACAAGGTAGAAAGCTAAAAAAAATATCTTGCATAACACTCCCTCTTTGAAATTGCTCAAGTCACAAGGCCATGTTCAGAAAATAGTGTAACTCATTGGCCCAAATGGTTTAGCAGTCATTCCGTGGCTTTGTGTTAGTATTTTATTTCTCATCTTTTAGTAATGAATGAAAACATGACACGGTGTACAGGTTTCGGCTAGTACAGTTTTTTGTGAAAAATGACGTAGGCCATAATTTTAGGAGCGCGTCGATATGTGAAACAGATCTGTGCAAAGCCATTTTAGCAAGACACATGTATCCTTTGACAAGAGCAAGTGCATGAGCGCATTGTTCAGTCACCAAAACAACCAAAGCACCTGCAAAAAAACAACAAAAACCGCCTCAACATCCTCTCATCCTCTCTCTCTCCAGCCAAAAAAACGTCTGCGCCCCGTCCACCTCCACATCGTCACCGTGGCTACCCATCTCAAAGGCCTTGTACCCGTTTTTGAACCATGAGTGAAGAACATGTTTCAGAATGAACTGCTAGCCCCGCCCACTTAGCCCCTCCTCTCACGCTAACGTTGAACCATGTCAGAGAAACAACTGTCTGGGAAGGCCATTTCTTGGCTACCTCAAATGCAGTGGCGGAACATAACTAAGTAAAAGTAGAAAAGTACTGTACTGTAGCTAAAAATGTAGGTATCTAAAATTTAATGTGGATACTTTTTACTTTACTACATTTGAGAGAAGGTATCTTTAGTTTCTACTCGAAGCGCTTTACATCAAGGAACCACTCAACCATTGTACGCAGACACTGGGGGCGAGGTGGGCTAACTGTCTTGCTCAAGGACACAATGGTGGGAGCGGGATTCGAACCGCCAACCTTCCGATCAGTGGACAAAACACTCTACCAACTGAGCTACTGTTATTTGTATTTATTCATATTTTGACTTCTGTAACAACCTTCCTATAAGACACTGTTTTTATAATATATATTTTTCATTTTTTATGTTCAAATGAAAAATATCCAAATTTTCTTACAACGCCCGGTACATGTTGCGACGGCTAGTTATTTTAGACACACGTCGCACATTTCGACAAGGAGCGATTGGTTTATGAGCGCATTGTTCAGTCACCAAAAACAAGCGAAACACCTGCAAGAAAAACAACAAAAAACCGCCTCAACATCAACATCATAATTGTGACTACCCAGTGTGTGTGTGTGTGTGTGTGTGTGTGTGTGTGTGTGTGTGTGTGTGTGTGTGTGTGTGTGTGTGTGTGTGCGTCAAACGACAACAGCTGTGCCCTGCCATGCTGCCTGCCATTTCGCCACCGCATTAACAAGCCCATAATCTATCAGAGAAGATGAGGCAATCAATGGAACCCCCCTACAAGGTCAATTAGCGCGCCCACGACACACACACACACACACACGAGAGAGGGGAGAGGACGCCATAGCACCGTTTTTACTTCACCGTTTTAGATTCGAAAGTATAAAGATATTGTCAACGCAACAACTAGGCGGACGCGATGAAGAAAATCCAGCTAAACTGGCTGGAGGAAGTGAAAAAACGTGCTAGCAAAACAAAATAAAACACCAAAAAAACAAAAAAAACCCCAAAAACAGCAGGTTTTAATATGTACAATATATTGCATTAATAGCACTTTTTAAAAACACAACTGTAGATTTTGTAAAGTAGCTAGAGTTGAGTTTTGAGTTAACGATATAGGCCTAGTAATAATAACAACACATTTTGTCGTCGGGCATTTTACATTTCAAATTATGGAGGTATGTTTTAACTGGACGTGATAAAAAAAAGTCTAGCTAGAAAGTCTGGTTGAGGGAACTGAAAAAAGCACAAAAACAAAACAAAAAATGTGCTAATAACAGTATACTGCATTACTAGTACATTTTTTCCTACACTCTTAGATTTAGATTTAGTTATGGAGATATGTTTTGGCAAAGCAACACATTGGAAAAAAAAAAAAATCTAGGTTAAGTGTTTGGAGGAAGAGAAAAAAACATGCTAGCAAAATATCTGGTTTTAGCTAGGACTCGACATGTAGGTCTACAGTATATTTAATTAATAACTTTTTTTTTTTTTTTTTTAACCACAATTACCGTATTTTCCGGAGTATAAGTCGCACCGGAGTATAAGTCGCACCAGCCAAAAAATGCATAATAATGAAGAAAAAAACATATATTTCACATATAACTCGCATCTGAGTATAAGTCGCACCCCCAGCCAAACTATGAAAAAAAAGTGCGACTTATAGTCTGGAAAATTTGGTATAGCTTTTACTTTATGAATATATGTTTTGGTAAAGCAGGAAATTTTTGGACTTGTCAAAGAAAATGAAAAATTTGAGATTAGAGAGGACTCGACATGTCGGCTACAATATAGCCTACTGTATAAGTAGCACAAATTTATGTCTTCAGCGCATTATTTTAGATTTTAAATTATGAAGATTTGTTTTGACAAAGCAGCAAATAGTCAGACATGAGCAAGAAAAACGTGGCTGGAGGAGCTGTATAAAAATGCTAGCAAAAACCTTTACAGAGGTATCAACACACAATATATGGCATTAATAGCGCTACAAAAAAATACAATTGAAGATGGATGATAACATTTTTTTTTAGCTTAAGTGGCTACATTTTTGAGAGCATTTTAGATTTTAAATTTTGACATGTTTTGGCAAAGCAGCAAAATTTTGGACAAGAAAATCTAGCTAAAGTGGCTAGCTACAAAAAAAACAGGCTCGCAAAAAATCAGAGTTTAGACAAGCAAAATGGCACATTAATATAACTTTAATTTACAATTTAACACAATTGTAGATATTACTTCATGGAGATGTTTTGTTAAAGTAGCAAGTTTTTTGGACATGACAAAGAAATTAACTTAAACTTCAGATATTAGCATTTCATTTCCTCCACTATTTTAGATTTTGAATGATGGAGATGTTTTTTTTTTTTTTTGGCAAATCAACAAATAGTCTAATATGATGAAGAAAATCTAGCTCAAGTGGCCAAAAAGAACTGAAAAACAGCACTAGCAAAACCCCCATTTAGCTAGGACGCAACTAGCAATCCATTATGTATTTCTGTAGCATAGACGTCAGAGCTTTGGACAACAACACCATGGGCTGGTTAACATTAATGCCAACCTGCTAGCTGCCCCCGTTTTCTCCGCTAACGGCTAGCACATGATGCATAAGAACATTAGAGCTAAACGGGGCGCTTTGGGACGATGTTTGCTCGATGTTTTTTTAAGGCCGCGTTTGCTCGGATTGCGTTCGGGTCCGTACAGTATCGGATGTAACTCGACCTTGCCGCCAGGTGTGTGTATTTGTCAATGAGCGGAGAGGTGGGAGGAGGGGGAGGGGAGAGGGACATCTGCCTAGCACAATACAAAAGATTTAACAAAGAGAGCTAACAGGTACAATGATGGCAACTGCATAATACTCCCTACTACTACTAGTACTAGGTTACCAGGTTACCTACTAGACTGCTACCAATTTACAATTAAAAACACAAATAGGCTATTAGACTACTTACTACTATTAATCTACTACTACAACTACAACTAGGCTACCTACTATTTGTTACCTACTAATAATAATCTACAACTACCATTGCTACTAGTACTACTAGTGCTACTACTAGTAAATACAACTACTATTAGGCTACCAAACTACCTACTACTACTTATCAACTTATACAACTACTGCTACTACTACAACTAGGCTATCTACTACCACCACCACCACTACTACTACAAATACTACTGCAACTAGGCTATCTATTACTAGTAGTAGTAGTAGTACTAGTATAACAACTACAACTATACTACCTAAACCATCTTGTCTAGCTACTACCACTGGCTAATCTTCTTCTTCTTCTTCAACTACTACTACTACTACTACTATTATTACTAGTCTACTACCAAGTACCAGACTACTCACTACTTCTTATTTTCTTCTATAGGCTATCAACTACTACTACTACTACTACTACTACTACTACTACTACTATTACTACGACCACTAGCCTACTATTACAAGTATTACTATTAATACTACTACTACTACCAATACTGCTAGGCTACCTTCTACTACCAACTACTACAACTGCTGCTACTACCATGCTACCCCTACCTTGAAAAATACACTCACTATGAATTCATTATAAAAGCAGTGCAAAAAACAAACAAACACAATACAGTTTTGAAATTACAAATCCTACGAAAAGAATTTTGTCTATTTACAGTGTCATGTCTTAACAAATATTTTCACCATCAAAACACTTTCAAATATGACACAATTCTTTTTGCGTACTATTTTGTTCGTCTTTTACACATTTAATCACAATTTGCGTTTTGTGGTCCCCGATGACGAGCCATACTTCCACTTGTTCCACCCGTGAAAGAACAGCATTCTTCGCTTTAGCCGCTATTTATCAACAACTAAAAATTCCTTTCAACACAAAAGAGCTAGCTTACATTTTTGCGTACAAAGCACTCCAAAGACTACATTGAAGTGTGGAAATATCTTTGAAATCCTAATGTCCGATTTCAAAGATGGCTGCCCCCCTGTTTGAATGGGACGGGCCTTTGCTATGAAAGATCAAACGGCGTGTCAGATTTTCCGTGTTTTTAATTAAAGGGATCTCTAAAAACGCTCTTTGAAGGTGACACAGCTGCTCTAGTTTGTTTGCGCGGTTCAAAGTCTCGTATTGTCTCCACTTTGTTCTTCAGTGAGAGTGAGTGAAGGTTAGGAGAGGCAAGACAAACAAGTGCCTCCAAACACCTGGCCGCAAACACGTGGACCGAAATGGACACACACACAACTGCTAAGAAACTGGCATGGAGCTAGCAAAAGCGACTAAAACTAGCGAGTACTTTAAAGGGTCTAAATTACGCTACTTTCTGATCGATGTTATAATGTTGTTTCCTCGTCACAAACACATCTGGAGTTGTGTTTTCTTTCATTCACACATGTTTAACACACAAACCCTGCATATTTAGTTCTTCTCTCAAACAGAAAACACTCTGTTCCACGTGGTAACACATGTGGTAACACAGGAAGCGCTCCACTGTGCTTATAAACTCCATACACCTTCACTAGAATCATTTGGATGATTTCATCCCTGAAAATTCCAATCTCTTGAAAACTACCGCTTCATGACATCACGAGGTGGAACAGAGCATTTTGAGTTTTGGAGATGTGGACAGACTAATAATAAAGGGTTACTCCAACATGTGTGAATGAAACAAAACACAACTCCACATATGTTTTTGAGAAGGTAACAGCATTATAACATGGCTTAAAGTTCGCAATACTACGATCTACTACTTCTTAACTACTTCTATACTACTACTACTCTTCATTTATTTCACCAGGATCGTCCCGCTGACATTAAGGAGCTCTTTTTCAGGTCGGTCCTGGTCTCAGAGGGGAGGAGCCTGTTGTACGTGTTTTTCAGCGGGAGGGGAAACCGGAGCACACGGGGGGAACCTTCACAGGCACAGGGAGAACATGCAAACTCCAAAGGCCTGTCACAGTAATCACTATATTGACTTATCGTTCAATATTTCATAGTTAGAACAACATATTTTGAAAAAGTGAGATCTGGGGTATTTTTGCTGTAATAAAGTAAAATTTGAGTTGTACGCGGTTGAAAAAGTAACTTCCGTTGGTTCTATTGTGTTATTTATTTATTTCAGCTCAGGTCTTTTGAATGACACTGTCTGTTTAAAAATGTAAGGATTGTCTTGCATTATTGTTATTGTATCAGTGATATAAAGTAGCTTCAATATTATCATTTATCGCAGTAGAAAGAAGTGGACTAAGGGAGTGGAACGTTGCCCGTAGCGTTCGGCAACAGTCAAACGAAGCTCATCGTGGCCAGCAGTTATGAGGCGAATTTGGAGCCGAGTTCCATATTTGGATTTCCGACCGCGAGTATCATAGCGACCAAAGAGCCAATCTGGAGCGAAGCTGTTGAAGATAAAGCCCCTTGAAGCGGGTATTTAGCAAAGCTGTCAATCAAACCTGTTGCTAACGCTAGTTGGAGAGACTTCAGGGAAAGAAGGCGCCTGATATATCTGTTATTAATGTTCATATCTTGATTTACGGACAAAATAGCGATATAAAAATACGAGGATCACGTAGAACGGGTCAATACGAACATTTTAAGCAGCAGTTAAAGAGAGAGGGGTGACAATTTTTCAATGTGAAGTGAATTGGAGCCACGCCCACGCTCACTTCCTATTTGGAACACGGCAGCTAGCAGGTTAGCTATGTCCATTTATATATACAGTCTATGTTAGCAATCTATCGTGTTTAAAAATGTGTTATCGTGATTGGCCCACCGCCCCAGAATCGAACCCAGGACCTTCTTGTTGCGAGGCGAGAGCGAGTGCATTTCACTGCAGCAACCAGCAGGTTTTCGTTTACAGTGTGTGTTATTTGAATAATCCCAAATAGGTACAGAGCAGTGGGCGGATAAAGGGGGTAGGTGAAAACTCAGATTTTCAGAGCACTCAAGCCTATAACATCCAGGACAATACCGACTTACTCAAACGTGCATGAATCACTTTAAATAGAATCTGAGCAAGACAATTATGAGGGAATGACTAAAACGTCGCCCAGGGGTCCCACCTGAGGAGCTGGAGGAAGCGTCCGGGGTGGGGGAAGTCTGGGAGTCCCTGCTCAGATTGCTGCCCCTCGCGACCCAACCCCGATAAACCAAAGAAAATAAATGGACGGACGGATTAAAGGTCCTATATTCTGTTAAATCAAAGCAATCTATCGTGTTTAAAAATGTGTTATCGTGATTGGCCCACCGCCCCAGAATCGAACCCAGGACCTTCTTGTTGCGAGGCGAGAGCGAGTGCATTTCACTGCAGCAACCAGCAGGTTTTCGTTTACAGTGTGTGTTATTTGAATAATCCCAAATAGGTACAGAGCAGTGGGCGGATAAAGGGGGTAGGTGAAAACTCAGATTTTCAGAGCACTCAAGCCTATAACATCCAGGACAATACCGACTCTAAGATCACTTTTAATCAGAGGTGGAAAGTAGCTAATTATAAATACTCATGTTACTGTAGTTGAGTAGATATTTGGGGTAATTGTACTTTTTGGAGTAGATTTTGAAACTTGTACTTGCACTTGTAATACTTCTAGCCATGTAACCAGCAAGCACCAGGTCCCAATCCCCAGCTGTGTTACCTCTGTCTTTTAAAGGTCCTATATTCTGTTAAATCAAGTTTTGCTGTAGTTATGTTTTGTTTCATTTATGGATATGTGAGTAATAACGCTCTGTTCCACCTTGTGATGTCACGAGGCGATCGTTTCCATTTCTACAAAGAGCCGTTCCACAATCAACTTCGCTTGATCGTTTTAGGGCTCAAACTGCCACAACTAAAAAGCATTACCAAGATCTAACATCACTTTTAATCAGAGGTGGAAAGTAGCTAATTATAAATACTCATGTTACTGTAGTTGAGTAGATATTTGGGGTAATTGTACTTTTTGGAGTAGATTTTGAAACTTGTACTTGCACTTGTAATACTTCTAGCCATGTAACCAGCAAGCACCAGGTCCCAATCCCCAGCTGTGTTACCTCTGTCTTTGCTTCTCCCTAAACCGACAAACACACACACATCACAACATCGCCCGCTCTGATTGGACAGAGCTCAGAGAATGCGCAGATTGTGGTTCAAAACGAATAAATTCATCTTAAACTGATCGAAAATGCTGCTAAAAATCAATTCAGAAGTAAATCGTAGCTAATACTCCGAATAGTATTTGTGTACTTTTTACTTTTACTTACATACAATTTTGGAAGCAGCACTTGTACTTGTAATTGAGTCCGTTTTTAGCCATGTAACTGTACTTTTACTCGAGTACTTGTTGCACTACTCTTTCCACCACTGATTTTAATTTCATTTCATTTTTTAGTTTTTGTCATGGCTGAGATTGCGTCATTCAAGCCAAATCTTTTATACTTAGAGAAATGAGGGCATGTTCTCCACACACACCAGTTATGTTAAAGTTTACAAATGGAAAATTATTTTAAAATGCATAATATAAGACCTTTAACATCTTAGCGCTACTTTTTGTGTATTTTTGTGTATCATGAACCAGAGGAACGGTTTTGGGGTCTCAATATTTATCGTGGGTACTTTTTCTTTGCAAAACTGGAGATATTTTTGTTATTTTTCTTGTCAAATTTGAGCTGTAGAGGGTTGAATAAGTAGCTTCTGTGGCTAATAATTGCTTCATTTGTCTAGTTCCTTGTTGCAGCTCAGGCCTTTTAATGATACTGTGTATTTTAAAAAGTTTTATTTAGATTGTTAGCTTTATTTGAAGTACATCAGTGGTTTATCGCAGTATACGGTTCCAGTTAAAAGTTTGGACACGCCTTCGTTTTCAGTGCGTTTTTTCTTTAAGTTTACCACAAGACATCAAATATATGGAGCAAGATATATGGGATTATGTAGCAAAGAAAAAAGTTAGCTCAACTAAATATTTTGTATATATTTTATTTAAAATCCTCTCAGTGAACTCCTTGATGAAGTCTCCTGAAATGGTTTTCACTTCACAGCCAAAGTCAGGGTCAAGAAATACCAAAAGTGCAAACCAGTTCAAAGCAAAGGATGGCTATTTTTAAAAACTGAATCTAAACAAGTTTGGAGTTATTTTGAGCTTACTTTTTGTTTACTACAGTCCATTTTTTACAACACGTGTCCATAGACCTGCCACAGTAACACATTTTGAACCACAGAGAGATATATCGCTACCGAGAAATTTAACGATAATACTGAAAGTACTTTACGCCACTGACACGATAACAATAAAGCCAGTTAATCCCAGTAAAACATTTTCAAATAAGCCGTATCATTAAAAGGCCTGAGCTGCAACGAATGAACAGCAGTTACATATTCAGTCCTTTACAGCTCAAATCTTATGGTATTACAACAAAAATAACAAAAATCTCCGCATTATTGCAAAGAAAATGCACATATGTTAAATACTGACCTCGAAAATATATTGTTCCAGCTTTAATACATCATCAGTTATCGTGACGTTTCCATTGAGAACCAACACTGTGAATAATATCGATGAAAAACCACGTCTAAACTTTTAACTTTTGGTAGAGTATCTCTCCACGTATATCTCAAAACGTGTTGTCGTGACGGGCCAACACCCAAATACGATTTCCTTTGAGGCTCTATGTACAAAGTGAGCGATGAAAGCGTGGCTAACAGCTCCGAGCGCGCGCGGAGGAGCCCGTCCTTCTGCGCACTTAAAAGACCCCGGGCAGGGCGTTTCATGTGGCCCCCGCAACCACAGCCGCCGCCCCCTTTCATCTGCCTCTTACACAGGAAACAAGGGCTCTGCATGTTAATGATATTTAAAGAGGGGGTATTTACTTGTGTGGGGCATTAACTGCTAACACGTAACATATTTAGATCGCCGTGTTACCTTTTGTTGTTTTGGAAACGCTACATTTGCCCAAAAACAACGTATTAGCGTGTTTTATTAGTTTCGCTTTCGTTTTTGACGCTCTGAGTTAAAAGTTACTTCCCCTTCACATTACAATCGGCGTTCGTTCCGCTAGTGAAACTACTGCACATCGCATCAGCTTTTGTATATTTATGGAGGATTGTCGTGTGGGAGCATGGGTGACGTAGGCTTGTGGGCGGAGCACTGGACAAATCTTACAGCTAACCGAAAGGAGGGTTCAAATAGGGCCCGGGAGGGGTCAGTAAAATACTCAAACATGCATGAATGACATCTAAAACCTCGTCAGACATGTTTTTGATGAGGGAACAACGTTATAACATGGCAGAAAGCTCCAAAAAGTCGATTCAAAGTCAAGGGTCCCATATTACACTATTTTCTGATCTATGTTACAATGTTGTTACCTCATCAAAAACATACTTGGAGTTGCGTTTTCAGCTCTGGAATTGTCAATCTATACTAAACATCAGAGGGGGGAAAAGAGCATTTTGAGCTTTGGAGATGTAGACAGACTCATAAACCAGGATTACTCAAACATGAGTGAATGAAAAAAGAAAAAAAACACACACACACAATTCCGGTTATGTTTTTGATGAGGTAACAACATTCTAACACACCTAAAAGCTCGCAGGAGACAATTTCGGGTGATATAGGACCTTTACACATGAATACGCCTGTGCCGTATCACACTGTGTTTAAAGGATACAGTGGAGCTGGAGTAGGGCGAGATGTCGGACATGTCCTGCAGGTCCCCGCACTCAGACTTGATGAGGGACAGTGACAGGGCATCTGGGTGCTGGTGAGGGGAGCTCTGCCGGTGCTGATGGTGACTCAGACCCAGGTTCATCTTGGTCCTCAGGCTGATGGTGTCCCGGCTCATGTCCAGGGAGTCTGGGGAGACCCTGTGGTGGTCTTTGGGTCCGTGGGGATAGCCCGGGCCTCCGTGTGACCCCAGGGGGCCTTGGAAAGGATAGCCCATCAGGGGCAGAGGGAATGGGTGTCGAAAAGATGGAGGGCTGAAGCCCAAAGAGGCTGTGAGGGGGGAGGGGTGGAGAGAGGGGTGGTGGGCCCCAAACGAATACTCCCAGTGATAATTATTGTGAAATGATGTCAGGCCGTCAAGGCTTTTAAACAGTGATTGAGAGGCGGCAGATATGAGGGAAAAACACTGGGTTTTCTGCAGCACTTGTCACAACTCATTTGGCGGTGTGGGCACACCGGTCAGTCTGCTGAGCCCGCTGAAAGAGTCCAGGGGGCTGGGCACCAGCACGTCTCCGAAGCAGTGCAGTCTCTGATTGGACGAGTGGAAGTTTGGGGTGGGACTACTGTCACTGTTCAGACTGAGGCCTAGACCCCCTCCTCCGAACCTGGACTCTGGCGTGAGAGAGGGGAGGGGGACAAAGGGGGGAGGACAGGAGGAGGAGGAGGTGGAGGAGGAGGGGGCCGCCGGCGTGCTGCTGCAGCCCTGGACGCTGCTCTGCTTTGGAGAGGAGAAGCCTTTGACCACCGTGTCCACCACCTGTGACACAGCACAGTTCAGCTCCTGCTTCAGGGTCTCTGCCAGGTGCCTCCCCCCAGGTCCCCTCCTCTTCAGCCTGCTCCTGTCCTCCTCCTCCCTGTCCTCCTCCAGCTCTCCGTCCATCAGAGCCTGCTCACGTAGCAGCGCCCGCGCTCTGTCCAGGAACAGCCCGGGGTCCAGGTCAGACAGGTCGTCAGGGCGCCCCCTGTCTCTGTGGGTGTCCCTGTGCCTGTCCTCCAGTCCGTCGGAGCGGATGCTGTCCTCGGACATGTTCCCGTCCTCCTCCCTGTCGGCTCCGCGCTCTGCTCCTGTGTCCTCGTCCTCTGTCTCAGAGTCATAAATCTGGTAGAACTTCTCCTGGAGCTGCCGCAGCTGTTTCTGTGACACACAATGTGTGAGAACGTGAGTGTTATTATTATTATAAAGACTCACAGAGTGAGAATGAAGGGGGTTATATTATGATAATACAGCCACAGACCGGGCCCCTGTGTGTGCCAGGCTCTCACCTGCATGTCCTCGAGCTGCAGCCGGAGCTGTCTCCTCTCCTCTTGCCTCTGCTCCTGTCTGGAGCACACCAGCTGAGTGAAGCTGTGCTGCTGCTGCGCCAGCCGCTGCTTCCTCTTGTTCTCGCGGTACACCTCCACGCTGACCCCTCCTCGTGAGCCCGGGGAGCCCAGGAGAGAGGAGCCATGGTGGGGGTCCCCTCTGTGCTCCGTGCCGCTGCTGTCGTCTCTGCCTGGCTCTCCGGTGCTGGAGCGGACCAGCGGGGAGTGGCTCATGCCGCGGATGATGTTCTCCACGCGGGCGCGCTTGGCCCGCAGGTGCTCGTCCGACAGACGGTCCAGGTCGAAGGAGGACAGGGCCAGAGGCTGAGAGGGGGCGTGGGAGGTCAGGAGGGAGGCAGGAGGAGGGCCTCTAAAGGCAGAGGAGGAGGCGGGCGGCAAAGGGGGCCCTGGGGACAGGCAGTCGGACGGACTGTCCCTGTCCCTGGAAGAGTTACTGCAGCCGTCCTCCCCCTGGATCTCTGAGCCCCCGCTGGACATGGCCCCGCTGCCCTGAGGACAGAGGACAGAGGGAGCTTTAGTCACACTGCTGTGTTCTGTGTCAGAAAAACAGGATTCACTGTGTGTTTAACATGCGTCTGCAGCGTGTGTGTGTGTGTGTGTGTGTGTGTGTGTACATTATGTAACTGCAAAGTGTAGTGTGGTGCACCTGGAAGCCCGAGTCACTGCCTCCGTTCTTAGCCATGTTGCTCTTGAGGAGCTGGGAGATGATGGTGGCCCCGGGGAAGGGCATCAGGGCGTCTTCGTAGGAGTTGGCCCTCTTCAGGAGCTTTCTGAGAACATTGGACTTCTCGCTGTCGCCATTGGACCCTCCGTGGCCGTGGCCGACCAATGAGCAGTCCCCGTCCTGCTCGGCCGCGTGCGATTGGTTCATGCCTTCGTAAGAGTCCCGGGCACGGCTGTAGATGGTCCTCTTCACGCCGATATCCACTCGTCTGCGCTTGGTCTGTGCGCTCAGGAGGGCGCTGTCATGATCAGGCATCCCGCAGGGCAGCTACATGGGCACGCGCGGGGTCCTCGCCAAGGGAACGGGCTCGGGGCGTCTTGGACAACAGCAGGGAGACGTGATTATAATGCATGGACTTGTGAAACTAAGATGAAATGTACAATGTTAAATTCCCACTTTTGAACAAATACACAGAGGGAAAAACACACCATTGACTTGAACTGTATCCCTGATAGTCCTGGTTTGGAACTGGTTCACTAGTTCTGGTTTAGTTCTAGTCTAGTCCTGGTTCCTGGACACATGCACATCCTTTCCACCCTGGTTTAGTCGCATCTTTACAGCCTGTTTGTATTAATTTAGTCCTAGCTCAGTGCCTTCATTCTGGGTTTAGACCTGGTTTAGTTCTGGGTTTGCCTTGTTTTTCTCATCCTGGTTTCGTCTTGAACACGGCTACCGCCTGTCGGTCTGTGTTTAGTCCTGGTTCAGTGCTGTTCACATATACACAGCCTTTCCATCCTGATTTAGACCTGGTTTAAATCCTGGTTTAGTTCTTGTTAGTTCTGGATTAGTCTTGGTTTTGTCCTGGCTTAGTCCTAGTCCTTCTTTTACTGATTGCCCTGCAGACATTTTCTCTCAAATCAAAATGTCCTTAAAACCAGATGTAACAACTGAAAGATATAAAAACACACATTTAAAACGATCCTTTTGTAAAAAATAAAAAATATGAAACGCAAACACAGTGATAGTTAAACTTTGTACAGTTTTATAAAACCCACAGAGGAGACGCAGCTGCTTTCCCTGCGCACGGAGCTCTGACCGCGCTGCGCTATTTGTGCGTGTTTAGTTTCTACCAAGGCCCGCGCGGGTTTCACTTCACTTTGAACAGTTGAATGTATTTAATCCCGCCTAAAGACCCAGAAATAACCGCTCACATGAAGAGGTGTAAAAGTCATGATGGATTTGCTTGTGTTTGTGCGCGGACACGCAAATGCAGACAGATTTTGCATCTGTTTTGAATGAGATCATCGATTTATGAAAATATCTGACGAACTCAAGTTAGGCACAACTATCTGTATGGGCGCTGGTTACGTGCTCTAGTTAGAAGCGCAGATGTGTTATCAGAGATCAGCCTCCCCGATGGAGCTGTGACTGTGGGCGCTGACAGTGAAGTGAAATCGGGCTGCACAGCTCCGGTGAGTCCGGTGTCCGGCAATGACCCACTTCCAGTCAGTGCGTCCTCTGCGCGCGCTCCTCACGCACAGGCCAAAGTGTGTTTAAAAGCAGGTGTGTGATAAAGAGTAATGGGGAATATACACATACAACAAAAAGCTTTTGCTAAAGTAAATATGACAGAGACACACACACACACACACACACACACGGAGGTTATGTGGTGTGAACACAAAACACAAGTCGTTGGGTTGTGGCAACAGAGGATAAATAAAATCTACATTTTGTTCTGAAAGTAGCGAAATTTTAGTAAAAGAAACTGCGATTAATTGTATATCCCATTTTGTTTAAAATGTGTCAAGTGTAAAAAAGTCAGACTTTCCGTAGAACGCAGTAGCCTAATATCAGTGCCCTGACCGCGCGCTCCGAGCGGACTCTGCCGTGGTGCCCGCGGGACACACTGTCACCTCAGGCGGACAGAGGTTTCGCTTCCCCCGGAACATCACTGAAGAAAAGTCTCTACACCTGTTTGATCCGCGAAAGGAACCAACAATGTTCAGCCCGTGTACATTTTGTGTTGTTGGTCAAATTTAATTCAAGCTGTCATGACTCGAGTCAGTGAAAACACACTTTCAGAAATGTCACAGAGCAAATAGTGGACAACAGTCTGAAGTAAATGGACTACAGCCGTCTAAAGAGAATCATCTAAAACACAAGGCGATGGACTAAACTTAATGAACAACGATCCACAAATTTAAACCGTTTGACTTTAAACTTTATGAACTGTCTCGGGAGCCGAGAACACACGGCTCCTTGCGCAAGTGTTTAATACAACAGTAAGTGTTTACATAACGAGCCGAAATGTCGCTCTGCTCCGGGAGCACACAGGACCGGGGTCTGTTTCCCCCACACGTCCCGGTGTCACGGGCATGTCCCCCACGCCCGCACAAAGCACACGACGCAAAACACGGCTCACAAACCAAAACACGAGCGCAGGTTAAAGTTGGCACTTACTTGTTCCTCTGGTTCCTCGGAGCGACTCCTTCGAAGAAACTGCGCACACAGGAGACTGGTCTGCACGGACTTTACTACTGGGAAGTAGAGGCGCACAGAGCAGAGTGTGCGTGCGTGCGCGTGTGTGCGTGCGTGCGTGCCCGGTGAGAGAGCAGCTCGTAGACAGTGTGAGAGAGACACCGCTCTCCTCCGGGATGAGCAGTGTTTAGTATCGAGTGCACCGTTCAGTCCAACAATCTCTCCGCACTCGCCTCGAAGCCGCCTTCTCTTCTGACCGACGGCAAGACTCTTAATAAGAAACAACAAGAGAGCCGCGTGAAGGATACGTGAAGACGCTGCGTCATCGCTCCACCTGACCAATAAGGAAGGAGCCGGCCACGACGGAGGGTGTTTATAAGGAGCCTCGAAGCAACGAGCAGCCAGAGCGCACGGAGAGAGCGCAGAGGAGATACTGTGGAGGCACTGCGCGGCACCGCGCGGCACCGCGCGGCACGGGTAGTCGGGATACCGCGCCGCGCGCACAACACTCGCTAAACTTAGTACAGACCGTGAAGTGCTCCTCCAGCGCGCACGCGGACACAATTATCTGGAGGTTTTTCTCACTTGTATTTTACATTTTATGGTGTCAACATTCATCTTCCCCTGATCAAACATGTGTTATAATTTATTTACACTCAATAAAAGTAACCCAGGAAACTGCATGCGAAACATTTCACACTCATGTACTTCATAATACCTTCATTATTATTATTATTATTATTATTATTATTATTAGAGAATGTTAATGTCATAACTTGAAAAAGATGAATTCTGTACTGTTAGTTTAATACACCATAAAAGTCCAGAGAATGAAAAGCTTTTGGAACCATATTTTTTGAAGCTGCAGCTGACTTTGGCTCAGCTACAATAAGAAAACTGAAAATAAAAAAAAATTCTAAATACATCTCATCATGATTTACCATTTTCACACGACATTCTTTTCATATTTACTGCTCTAAAACTCATTTTCTTTCTTTGGTCCGGCGCGCGCCCGTTTGAGGACTTTTCTAAGTTATTTGTGTGAGGTGCGCGCGCGTGTGTGTGCGCTGCACTTTACGTGTCATTAAGAGAAGCCCACAAAAGACAGAATGTAACAGAATGTGACAGTGTTCTCCAATTAACGAAGAGCCACTCCGCACGCGACCGCTCCACTTGACTCCATTGAAACTAAGCGTATCAAAAACCACGAAACACGTTCAAAAATATCTGTACATTTCGGCTGGGTCTCCTGCGCTCATTTGGAGACAGTAATCGTGTGCCATCTCCGCGTACGCGCTGAATACCTTGCGTCCTTCGTCCCGCTCGCTCTTAGGCCGCTTTATAAAATACATTTGTTCTATAAATACGGCGCGCGCGTGTTATTGAAAGTTATTGAGATAAAACAATTTTCGTGAAGCACCGCGCTCTTTCTGTTTTCAAACGAGGTCATCCAAATTGGGCACAGAATGCTCCTATTGTTGTCAGTAATACATCTGAGTTCGGGTAGAAAGGGGAGCGTTACAGCGCGCGCACGGCTACAATGTTACGCACGGAGATCATCGCTATTCGAAAGGAACTAAACAATAATTTTGTGAAGTCTTTGTCAGCCCGTACTGTCTAATTTCCAAATATTATAATGGGATATTAATTAAATGAATCGTTCATTTGGTAATACTGTTTAAAAAATTAAGTTCGGAAAGGATTTGGAAAAGTTGAACAAGAAACAGCAACAGGCCTTTTCTTATAAACCCCACATTTTTTAATTTTTTATTTTGAATTCGTGACAAGCGACGTCTCTTCATTCCATGTTCTGAAACGCCACCTGTTCCAAAAGACATGGAGCTATAACGTGCCGTCATTACGCACGGGACACCGCAGTGGAATTTTGTTGAAAAAAAGAAAGAAAAAGAAAGAAAAAGTGACCGGGCCGCGTCTCCAAGAAGTCTTAAGACGAAGACGGGGTTATCTGAACAATTTTATTAAGAGATACGGTTAGAATTTGATCTACAGAGATGTGTTTTATTAAAATTGAAATTAAGTCCGATTGTGGGAGATGGTAACACGAAGCGCGCGTGTCAATGTTTAACCGATATTCGTGTTTACTCGCTCGGTGTGTCGATGACCCCTATTATAGCTCTTCGCAAACAGCACGCGCGGAGGGGTCTCGCGTGGAGGGTGAGCGAGGGAGAGTGAGAGAGAAAGAGAGAGAGAGAGAGAGAGAGAGAGAGGGGGGGAGGGGGCGGAGACGTGACGCGCGTGGCCCTGACCCGTGCCTTCTGCGTCCCGGCATTTTGAACAGAACCCGCGTAACGTAAACACGCGAGCACAGTGCGGGCGGCGGGGTTCGGTGTGATGTCGCGCGTTACCGTAAACGCACAGATACGATTACGCGCGCGACATCGCAACATATGGTCACGTGATCTTTTGGCCCACCGCTCGCGCAGCTCTCCCGCTCGTTCACGGTTCATTTGGGTGTTAACTGACTAAAGGAGGAGACGACAGAATGTTGCGCCCGAAGTGGAGAAATGCATTGGTTGTGGCAACTCAAAAATCAAGCGCAGATAGATAGAAGGAGAAGAAAAAGCGCGCGTGCTGTGTTATTTACAAGGAATTATACTTGAATTGATAAATATGTTCAAATCAGCACATCGGTCACAACATTAAAATTTCAAACTTGATTTCGATACTAAGGACTCGATACTTCTTTTCTGTTCCCATGTGGCCTTATATCTGTGTGATCCCTCAGTCGTTCAGGTAGGTTCCATAGTGGTCCATGGGCGTGTACTAGTCTATGTGTCTCATACTTGTTCTGACACAGCTCAAGATCATTCTGAAGCTATTCAGGAAAGGTTCATTTCTGTCCTGTGAATGTGACTTTTTTAGTTTCGATACCTGCTCAAATGATCTAGTTTCGATACTAGTTTTAGTACCGATTAGTGTCTGATTTTTGATACTTTTTGACCATATTATTATTTACAAAATTAGCCACTGCAGTATTTCACATTTCATTCTTGTAAAGTAAAGGCCAAACACTTTATCCTTGTCGCATCGCATCTACCGCATTAAAGCTGTACTGTGTAATTTTTCCGGCAGAGGGTCCACTACCTGCTTGGAGATGTCACTACTTTGCCACAAATGTTCCACGGTGTTGCATTGAACCTACTTATTTTGCAGTTATTCAAACACACGCGTTTTTGTTGCTCAGATTTACTTCGGAAAAACTTGCATTCTCACCGTGAGCGGGGTCGCCTCTCCACAGATCTGACCTGTAACTTGACCTGGCGTTGTTGCCTTCGCGTTTTTGTCTTAGTGGATATATGTGAATTAACGCCATATGGTTGGACATTCTGGCCATAGTGATAGCATCTCCGTGGAGACAAGCAGATGGCCGGCCTTCCCGTCAGAAAAGTTACATAGTGGAACTTTAAAGTGCGTATGACAGGTCTTGATCGTTCTCCAATTTTGACTTAATTCGCTGGGATAAAGCTGTTGTAAATATAAATTATAGTTTTACACAAATCAAGAAGTAATTTGCGAAGAAAAGTTGAAAAATGTGTTGAAAATTACAGGAAGTAGAGAGTTCTATGTTCGGGCGTCGCACATTGATGACATCACCACAGGGAGAATTCTCTCCAAAAGTTCGGCACAATTTACACAGAAGAAACGCACTTTTTCTGACGCTTTAAACATTATTCCGACAAAATAAAGGCGTTTTCTTATTTTTTATCTGTCAAATAATAATTTCCGTGTACGTTTATTGTACGAGTTTTGGTCCAGTGCGTGACACGGTTGCTAGGTAACAGTTACGCAATTAGTGTGATGTCGTAAAATTTGATACTAAAAATGGCCAAACTTGGAAAAAGAACTGAGTTTTTATTTATTTTTGGTTCATTTTTATAATTTTTTCTTGTGTAAAATCTTAAATATCATGATCTTAAGTGTGTTTTAGTAAAATGATGTTCCGCAGTTTAATGCCATACTGTGAAATATTCCAGCCAAAGCAACGACATCTCTATGGAGACGACAAAGTGCGAGCGTAAGTGACCCCCCGCCAGAAAAGTTCCATAATGCACCTTTACGTTACACTGTATTGCGTTGTACTTGACAGGTTACGTTGCGTTGCAGAATTTGAAGTCATGATCTCGGATGGAGGCCGGTTTTATTTTCTCAATTGGTGATACGCGTAGGATTCGTCAGCGTCGCGTCGCCATTTTGGTACGAATGAAAAAATAAAATCGCTCGCGGGGGCGACAGCAGGGGGCGCTCAGTTGTGACGACGTTTACAGAGACGTAGCGTAAAGCGGGAGTCGGGAATGTGCGAATTTCAACCCGGAAGTCAGCCGGTCGGTCTTGTTTCTATTATTATTAAGTCGTTTTAGATCAATATCTCGATCGAAAATGTCTAAATTATAACATAACGATCCACGGGCGTCCGACTGTACGGCAGACGCACAGTTTGTCCGCCTCAAAGCCATTTCAACCGACAACAATTCATCTGTTTCTACGAGCGACGCCGCGATGTCAGCGTTATTCACTGCGTTCCATAAACTTTACCATTTCTATTGACGACGCGTGCTCCACCCGTTCACCGTCTTCGCCCTGACCCCCTGGCCTCCATTAGACGTTGTGTAATCGGGGAGTTTAGATTTGTGTCATTAGGCTGCGAGTGTATCTGTGTGTCTAAAAGGGGTTGGAGTCATGGGTAGTTCACCGCTCCGCTCCTCCACGCCGGGCTTTTTACCAGGGCCATCGCAAAAAAGTTCCGAGAGACAAAAATATGAATGAATATGGCCTCAAAATGTTGCAAAAAAGAGGTGAGTCAGAGGAGAGTAAGAGTGAAAAGTACATGGTGGAAAAAAATCGTCAACAAAGCTTAAAGAGGTTGTGTCTACGCTTTTTCTTATCAAAAACATGCCTGAAGGTGGTAAAAATTGTACTACAAAATGACTCAATTACTCAAGCAGAGGTAAAAAGTACTGCAAATACAGATAAGTAAGAATACGTCTATTTGTTTTGTGATTTTTTAATGTAATCTGGTCTGCAAAGCATCAAGTATAAACTCAAATTCTGCTGCTTCCCAAATACAAGATGAGACACGCCTTTAGTTGTCTCACAATGGGGAAGTTCCATGCATGTTTGAGTAATCTAGTGATCTCTCCCGGGCCCTATTTGAACCCTCCTTACCGTTAGCTGTAAGATTCTGTCCGACGCTCCGCCCACAACTCCGCGTCACCACACGATAATTCTCCATAAATACGCAAAAACGTGGTACAAAACTGCGCACGGCGACGTCGCAAACCCGATGCGATGTGCGGTAGTTTCATTAGGTCGTTACGATGGCGCTCCGAAGGGGGAGTGACTTAGCGCGGGGAGCAAAGGGAGGGGAGGCTCAGAGCGTCAGAAACAAAACTGAAACTTATTAAACAATTTAATATGTTGTTTTTGAGGAATATTTAAAACAATAAAAGGTAGCATGGCGATCTAAAGTGTCAACAAAAAGCTTTTAGCACCTCCTCGCAACGGGAAGAATAGCAAACCATTTTTCCAAAACGCAACGTCTGATTCGTCTGGGACTAAACCCAGAACTAGACCAGGACTGAACAAGGACTAGAACGGGACCAAACCGATCAGGTCTAAACTGAGACCGAACCAACACACACACACACACACACACGCCCTGTTTGTCTCCATAAAATGACATTATTCGCATGTTCCGCAGTATTGCATTTACCCCGGGCGGGGTCGCATCTCCGCAGATTTGACCCGTGACTTGGCCTGGTCACTGATAAGTTTAATGCCATCCCTGGGAAAGCGATAACATCTCCATGGAGACAGGCAGGTGGCCGACCCTACACCAGAAATGTTACACAGGGGCTCTTTTAAAGTGGGGCCCTTTTACTTCTATGAGTATTAACAGCTAACACATAATATATTTTGATCACCGTGTTACCTTTTATTGTTTTGAAAATGCTATATTCGCCGAAAACAACGTATTAACGTGTTTTTATGAGTTTCAAGAGTCACCCCTCCCCTTGCTCCCCGCGCTAAGTCACTCCCCCTTCAGAGCGCTGCCGCAAGACAACCAGCGCGCGTCCGGCTAATGAAACTAGTTGTTTATCTTTTTTG
This sequence comes from Periophthalmodon schlosseri, assembly GCA_000787095.1. Lineage (NCBI taxonomy): Eukaryota > Metazoa > Chordata > Actinopteri > Gobiiformes > Gobiidae > Periophthalmodon > Periophthalmodon schlosseri. Next base: position 24,344 of record KN479769.1, read on the forward strand.
CGTATTTATGGAGAGTTGTCGTGTGGGGGCACGGGTGACGTAGGCTTGCGGGCGGAGCTTTGGACGGAATCTCACAGCTAACCGTAAAGAGGGTTCGAATAGGGCCCGGGAGAGATCGCTAGATTACTCAAACATGCACAGACGACGTCTGAAACGTCTCCAGGCGTGATTTTTGATGAGGATGCAACATTAGAACATGCAGGCTTGGTTGGGTCCTGGTTTGGTTCTGGTTCCGGTCCAAGTTTAGACCCAATTCTGATGCTGCGTGTGTGTGTGTGCAAATAGTACAAAGACGAACTAAAATACTACTCGAGTAAAAGTAATCTTAAAGGTACTATTTGCCAAAAAGTCACTCTAGTAAATGTACCTCATGACTACCTGCCTCTGTATGCTGCTGTGAGGGATAATGATCAGATAATGCTTCTTCTGGACCCCTCTCCCCCCTCTTTCTCTCTCTCTCTCTCTCTCTCTCTCTCCTCTCCTCCTCTCGTCCTCCTCTCCGCTCCCTCCATCAAGAAGACGCCATTATTCACCACATTAGCGAAGAACAGCTAAAAGCTCTCAGCGCAGAGGAGGGTTCCGGGGTCTTGTGCACGTGCACGTGGCGTGCACGTAGACTCCGAAGCGCAAGTACCATATGGAGCAGGGGAGCGGGGGACCGCCGGAGAACAGGAGCTAAACAAGTCTTATTGAGGGAGATTACAAGGTATCTGGGCCAAAATGCAGCGCCGGTCAGAGGTGGTATAGGCAAAAATTGTACTTCGAAATGACTCAATTACTCAAGTAGAGGTAAAAAGTACTGCAAATACAGATACAGAAGTAAGAATACGTCTCTTTGTTTTATGGTTTTTAATGTAATCTGGTCTGCAAAGCATTCAGTATAAACTCTGTAACTCTATAAATTCTGGTGCTTCCCAAATACAAGATGAGATAAACCTTTATTTGTCTCGCAATGGGGCAATTGCAGTGTTGCAACGCAAAGTTCAAGACCAGCAGGAAAATAAAAACACGTGATCAAAATCAAACCACTAATGACAAAAAAGTATATCATATTGTGTTAGAGATTTAACGTATAACGGGTGGGTTGCAGGTTGTTGCAAAAAGTAGTACCATGTATAATTTACTTATCAAACTACTACTACTACTACTATTGTACCGTATAAAGAACTTTTTCTTTTACCATTTGCTTTTAAATTAACAAGACACATTCATATTCGGATTCTGTCACAGTCAACATCTGTATTTATAACTCCGAATACAAATGAATATAAAAAGTAGCGTAACAAATGAGCATATATTTTGTTTACACATTTTAAATAGCGATGGGACTTTCGGCTCTTTTGCGGGATCCGAATCTTTTGGATCCGTTCATTTCAAAGAGCCGTTCAAAAGGCTGGTTCTTTTACTATTTATTTATATGAGAGAAGCCGATGTGAGACCTCATTTTAACAACAAACTAATCACACAGGGAAACGACCAAGGCTCAGATGTGTTTAAAATGGTTCAAACTGAGAGCGGAGAGAGTGTTTACTGTTTCAAATTATGCAAAATCAAAATAAAACATTGCACTAGAATAATAATCATTAAAAAAACTAACTTATTACGATGTCAAATGTGTTTTTTGTGCATAAATCTCTCACTCGCGTCGCCTGTTCTGCTTCTGTGCTGATTCTCGTGTCGATTCAGCGTTAATCGGTATAAAAATGCAGACAAATTAGAAAAAAAAAGATTCGGTTCTTTTGAAAAAAATGAGATCCGGCTCCAACCGTTCACGTAATCAATCTTGAGCTTTATTAGAGCTGTAGTTACATCGCCTGGTCAGCTAAAAGCACACACTTTGACAGGTGCGGAACTTACAAGGAAAAAAGTGTGAAAATAGGAAAATAAAAATAGGATTAAGAAGCAACAAACTCTCATTTATCTCAGGTAAAATGAGATTTTTTTTTTTTCTTTTTCTCTGAACGATACGAAAGAGTAATAAAAAAAAAAAAAATCTAAAAGTATGAACAAACTTTTGAGTGGTAGCGTATGTTTTTACAGACTGTTACAGAACATATTAAAATTGGGTTGCCATGTAGAATTTTCTTACTTCAAAATGTATCAGAGAAATACTGAACCCCCCTGTTAATCACTCATACAAATATTATTAAAAACATACAGTAACACTTTACAATGACTACACTTTGAATAGTCTTAAAAACGTCAAAAACAGTTCGCAGTAAACGGTTTGCAGTCGTCCAAAGTTATTCCTCACTTACCTTGTCCATTCAGAGCATCCCAATTATTCACCAAGATGAGTTTATAAGCTCTTTCCACAACTTTTTACAGCTCTCTGAGACCAGTGCGGACTTTTTGCCATTGACAGTTACGCTAACAGCAGCTTGCAAGCTAACGCACACTTCCTGATTATCGGACAATAAAACGCTTTCTAATTATCTAATTATTATTGCTTATTTTGACCTCAAGAGCTGCTTATACAATGTATCTGTACCGGGGCAAGACACATTTTGTTGAAAAAATTGGGTATAGTAAGTGGTAGCAAGTGCAAAAAACTACTAAAGTAGGCTAAAGTTTGTGTGCAAATCGTTAGCATAGCACAAACGGCATAAATCACTCGTTTAATTTATCAGCTCCCTTTTTTCCAGACTCATTTAGTCCCTTCTTCAATTGTATATTTCTGCTTTTACGGCCCCTATAGACCAATACACTGCTCATGTTTTTATTCATGCCTGCCTGCCTCTGACGCATCCCGTCTTTTGTATCCACTCATGAGACCTCCGGCAACCACCCCCACAACCGCCCCCAACCACCAACCCACCACCCACCCCTGCCCTGATGCCGTGCCCAACCGCCGGCCCCTTCTGAGGCTTGCCTG
>KN479769.1:27380-55842 GCA_000787095.1 Periophthalmodon schlosseri
TGTGCACTGGAGTGAGGAGAGGTGAAGAGGCTAACAATGCTATCAGAGTGGGTCCAGCTAGCGAGCGCGTGCTACGGCTGGCGCTAATTTATCGCGAAGAATGGGGAGAGCTGGCCCGAGTTTCTACGACATTGTCGAGCCTTTGCGGCCCCTTCGGAAAACTCAAAAATCAACATGTTTGCCCGAAATGCTTTCATTAATGCTTTGTAGTCGCGCCAACAAAAAAAAAAAAAAAAAAAAAAAAAAGAAAAAAAAGAAAAACACAACGGGGAATGGACAGATGCAGTTGAAAAATCCTTGTTCAAATAATACGAATCAACAAAAGGATGGAGTGGAGGGTGAAAGAGTGAAGACAAACTTGGTCTAAGCAGATTTGAATGCCATTTTGAGGGCGATTCACTGACCCGTGTCTTTTGTACACAGTGTGGGCAGTTGGGGTTTAGCATGATAGCCTCTGGCACGCTACAATAAGCCCTGGTCACCTTTGTTTAGCAAGCAAAAGATAAACATTGTTCAGTTCGTAATCTATGTACTTTATGAACGCACTCGCTGATCATTTTTGTATCTGTAGATTTCATCGCCCTCATAAACAGTGTCCTCCGATGCCGTTGGGGTCGGACATGTCAGGAGCGGTTGTAGGTGACCAAAATCACAAACTTTTGAGACTTTTCTAATATTTCCTTAAGCTTCTTGTCTCTAGAGATGTTATTGCTCGACATTAAAGAGGAGGTATTTTACTTCTACGGGGTATTAACTGCTAACACGTAACATGTTTAGATCACCATGTTACCTTTTATTGTTTTGAAAATGCCATATTTGCCGAAAACAACCTGTGCTCCCCGTGTTGCGTCACTCCCCCTTCAGAGCGCTATCACAACACGATCAGCTTCCATCCCGCTAATGAAACCACTGCACATCACATCAGGTTTGTGATGTTGTTGTGTACAGTTTTGTATCATGTTTTTGTATATTTACGGAGAATTATCGTGTGGGAGCGTGGGTGACGTAGGCTTGTGGGCGGAGCGGATGAACAGGGTCCGGGAGAGATCACTAAATTACTCAAATATGCATGGATGGCATCTAAAACCTAAAACCTAAAACCTAACAATGTTATAACAAGGTAGAAAGCTCCAAAATTGATTTTACTCAAACTGTTACGTCTAGTTTTTCTATTTTTGTATTTTTATTTTTCATAATTTTACTTCCTGTAGAGATAATCCCATAACTGTTACCTAGCAACCATAATGGTTATGATTAGATTAATAAAAATAAAAGACAACATGTTGATTTTAATGAAATGAAAGTTAAATGAAAGTTCAAACTGTCAGAAAAATGCCTTCCTTGCGCGTGAACTGTCCCTGCATCTTGGATGGAATGATCCGCGCGACCTTTCTTCACAAACTTCCACTTAACTGATGTAAAACTATGATAAACATTGATCACAGGTACAATCCCACCAAACCAAGTCAGAACTAGAAAAACATGAAAACCTGCCATATGCACTTTACTTTTTTGTTTTCATCTAACGGACCATTTCGTTTGTTTATCTTGACATGTTTCAACTGTCTGCAGCATAGACTGTATATATAAATGGACATATCTAACCTGCAAACTGCTGCGTTGCAAATAGGAAATGAGCATGGGCGCGCTTCCGGCTCCATCGACTCTGGCTCCAATTCACTTTCTATTGAAAAACTGTGGCCCCTCTCTCTGTAACTGCTGCTCTCAGGCTCGTCATTTTGTTCTTAAAATGTTTGTATTAACCCGCTCTACGTGATCCTGTTATTTGTATTTCGTTATTGTGTATGAAAATCAAGATATGAACATTAATAACAGACAAATCAGGCACCTTTTTTTCCTCGAGGCCACTCCCGCTAGCGTTAGCCGCAGGTTTGATTGACAGTGTTGGCAAGCGCCTGCCCCCTGCTAAACCAGCGGTGGCGGGCGGGAAGGGGCGTTACCTTCAACAGCTTCGCTCCGGATTGGCTCTTTGGTTGCTATGATACTCGCGGTCGGAATTCCAAATCTGGAACTCGGCTCCGAATTCGCCCCTACAACCGCTAGCTTCATTTGACTGGAGCCGAACGCTGGGTGACGTCACGCTCACTTAGTCCACTTCTTTATACAGTCTATGGTCAGCAGTCATCCTCAGAAGAGTCACGTGATGATGCTGTGACGCGTCTTGCGGCTGATTTACACAGTCTTTGCGGGAGAGGAAGGACGACGGCGCCCTCTGCGGTCCGACTTCTTCAGAACAGTATCCCAAGTGTGAGAAAGCAAGAACGCTCCCTCGTCTCAGTTCACTGTATTATGGGCACGTTTAATCCAGCGTCGTTTAATCCAGCGACGGTGTTTATTATCCTCTGCCCCGGTAACTTCGGCTGCATCTTAGTCCGTGCCGTGGTTCTCTCTTTTGCAGTGGTCTGAGATGCCACGCTTCAGTTCCTGTCATGCGCACCGTAAAATTCTATATATCTTACGTTTATTCAACTGCAGATGTTTGCATTACTTAAAATACCCGGAGAGACATGCATTCTTACTGTGAGCGGCGTCGCCTCTCCGCAGACCTGACTTGTAACTTCTGTTCTGTTAGCATCACCTGCTTGTTCATGGGGATAGGTAAGATATACGGTAAGTAAAAAAAAAATCCAACAGAAAAGTGACATATTCACTCCATACTCGTCATTATTTAGTCTGGTTTATCTGGTTTATCCTGGTTTATCCTGGTTTAGCACAGATTCTTCTATTGTTTCCACGTAACTCTAGATTTTGCCTTATTTCGCCACCTCCAAATACAGTATCCTCAGCGGTCTTGGCTAACTCCATAACCGTACATTGATAAACGTGTTCCAGATAAAGATTTTTACAAGGAGAAAGCAGGACATGCAAAAACGCGCCTGCACATCGCCGCGGCTAACGATAATCAATCAAAGTGTCCCCTTCCCCTCTCCTTTAATTGGAATTGAGCGACAGACTGTTCCTCCCCTTTAACTTGGCGAGGTAAGGGCGGCCCGGGGCATATGCAGTCAGCCTTAAGTAAATGTGTTTATCATTCCTGCAAGTCTCTCATCAGGGCTATATTTAGAACTGAAGGTAGAAAAAGAATTATGATTGTTATTTTTTGCGTTTTTGTTCAATTTGTTACATTAAAAAGCCGGTATTTTACTTCTATGGGGTATTGCTAACTGTTAACGGCTAACACGTAGCATATTTAGATCGCCATGTTACCTTTTACTGTTTTGAAAATGCTGTAACCGCCAAAAAAAACAACGTCTTAACGTGTTTTATAAGATTCACTTTCGTTTTTAACACTCTGATTCTCCCCTCCGTTTGCTCTCCGTGTTAAGCCGCTCCCCCTTCAGAGCGGTGCACATCACATCAGGTTTGTCAAGTTGCTGTGTACAGTTTTGCATCATGTTTTTGTATGTTTATGCGGAATTGTCGTGTGGGAGCACGTGTGACGTAGGCTTGTGGGACAGCTAACCGTAAGGAAGGTTCAAATAGGGCCCGGGAGAGATCGCTAAATTACTCAAACATGCATGAATGACATCTAAAAATTGCATAATACCCCCTCTTTAATATAGTTACAGTTCTAATTCATATGCAGTGCCAGCAACTTAAAAGTCCAATGTTACGGTAATCTGACTTTAACCATGTTGTAATGATAACTTCAAAAATCAAAACATCCATTGAAGTGTTATTGCTTGATTGAAATGTTCCACAGTATGGCATTAAACCATGCAGACAGGCTAATGATCCCACCAGGGCAAGTTACAGGTCAGATCTGCGGAGAGGCAACCCTGCTTACAATAGGAATGCATGTTTTTTTCAGGTATTTTTTATGCTATTAATACACTACACAGAAATTTATTTATCTATCTATTTTATAACTACATTTTTGTATTTTTTTTTTTTTTGTATTTTTTTTTTTTTTTTTTAAAATTTTTTGGGGGTAATTTTTTTTTTTTTTTTTTTTTTTTTTTTGTATTTTTTTTTTTTATTCTTAAAATTTTTTGGGGGTAACTTTGTTTTACTTTAAATATTTTTACCCTGTCAAGTTGCCAAAACATATTTGGTTGGCTCTGTCCATTTTCTTCCCCAACAACGGTAATAAAGCTGATCTAATTCTGACTTCAAGTTTACGCCTTATTTTTAATTAGAATTCATGAAATCAAATTGTTAAGTCCAACACGTCTAAAATCTAAACTGAATCGTCCGTAGTTTCTAAAGTGAGATAAAACTTCAGAAGTGGGAACGAGAATAGAGACGTTTAAAAGGCCCAAATGAAAGTGGTGCCGAGCCAGAGCAGTGCCAAGCTGTGATTCCCCAGGACCAGTGAACGCTTCATGTGCCCAACAAAGACACTCCAACGCACCACAAAGGTACCTGAACGCACCGCGCGCGCGCACACACACACACACACGGAAGACCAAAAACAAAGGTACCTGAATGCATCACTTTTATCTCCTCCTCTGTCTGCTGCTTTCTGAAACACTCACACAAAGACAGGGCGGGCGACACTTTATCTTTTTAAACGGAGGGATATAACTTAATCTGAGACGTTACTGCGGTGTGTACCATCTTAAAGTGCGTATGACAGGCGTTCATGTTTTGTTGGTTTGGTGGGATAGTACGTATGGTTAATATTTATCATAGTTTTACATGGGTCAGGTATCCATTTGTAAAGAAAAGCTGAGGCTCTTGCTATGTGTGGCCCTCTGAACTGAGCTCTACACATCAATCTGGTATGGCTCTTGCTGAAAGCGATCGGAACCAATGATCGGAGCGTTCAGACAAACCCTTCACGCCGATTGGTGGAAGCGGGACAATCCGAGAAAAAAAAGCACAGACATCTTTCCTCTCCGCAAATGCGCAAAACGCTTCACTCTGCACATTGTTAAAACACAAAACAGTCCGTATTTCCGCAAAAATAGGCTGAAGTGTCGCCACGTTTGTTTCGGTTCGTTCTGTGCCGGTTTCCGCGCAGATCACAAGAACTCGTCTTGCTGCAATACAAGAAGCGCCGATGAGTTCTACAATGGAACATCTCTACCTATCAACCTGCCTAGCCGTGTTTCCGTAAGTTCACGATCCCTGTAGTTTAGGCTTCTACAAATATGTTCTGAAATGCATGAGATTCTTGGGTTAGTTTAAGAGTTCAGATTTCTGTCTCCTCTCAGATGTTAATGCTCCCGGATGTGTTTAAAACATGAACTAAAATCCTAATTTCCAAAACACGATCGAATCCCGAACGCGGATACGTTTGAAAAACATTGCGGTGTGAAAAGTTTGCCCAGCTTCGCCCCTCCCCCCCCGTGCCTCCGCGGTCAGACGGCTCCGTGCTCGCCGGACCACCTGCAGCCGATCGCGCATTTACAAACCCCGTATTTGTTTCTGTTAGCCGCTGTACCCTACAATCACGGCGCGCTAAAAACCCACACTCCATTTGGCATTAGCACAGGTGAGCGGCTAGCCCTGGCCGATTCGCCGCAGCGGTTAGACACAGGAGAGGAGAGAAAGAGGAAGAGGGGAGTTTTAGAATAGAGGAAGAGAGAAATAAAGAGGTATCAAAGGAGAGAAAGTGAAAAAGAGGAGGAGAGTTTGGGCTCGTGCGCACCTGCTGTTTTATTTACACGTTGGGTACATAAATGTCAGCTCTCGATATGCAGATGCAGAGAGTTTAACTTCACAAGACTTTTGATGTCAAATGGATGACAAGCTGTTTATGGTCTGACAAAATGTTAGATTCTTGTGAGCTCTAAGCCATATTATAATGTTGTTACCTCCTCAAAAACATACCTGGAGTTGTGTTTTGTTTCATTCACACATGTTTGAGTAACACTTTATCATTAGTCTGTGTACATCTCCAAAGCTCAAAATGCTCTGTTCCACCTTGTGACGTCATGAAGCGGTAGTTTTCAAGTTTAGAGCTGCCTTTTACCTTTTGTTCAGTAGAGACTGGAAATTCCAGGGCTGAAATTATAATAATTATATTATATGATTCTAATGAAGGTGTATGGAGTTTAAAAACATAGTGGAGAACTTCCTGTATTACCACATGACATCACAAGGTGGAACTGAGTGTTTTCTGTTTGAGAGAAGAACTCAGCCTAAATATGCAGGGTTTGTGTGTTAAACGTGTGAATGATGACATCACAAGGTGGAACAGAGTGTTTTCTGATTGAGAGAAGAACTCCTCAACGCCTAAATATGCAGGGTTTGTGTGTTAAACGTGGGAATGAAACAAAAACACAACTCAGGTATGATTTTGATGAGGAAACAACATTATAACATAGATGAGAAAATATGGGCCCTTAAAGCTTTGTAAAATAATCATAAGTTAAGACCTCTGCTAACTGTGTGTTTATTCCAGGGCACTGGAGAGGAGAGTCCAACCGATAAGCAAAGCCTGGATTCAGGAGGAGCAGTGTGGTTTTGGTCCTGGTAGTGGAACACTAGAACAGCTCTATCCTCTCCATCGGGGGTTCATGGGAGTTTGCCCAACCGGTCCACATGTGTTTTGTGGATCTGGAGAAGACATTCGTCCGTGTCCCTTGTGGTGCCCTTTGGGGGATCCGGGGCCCTTTGCTAAGGGCTGTCCGGTCCTTGTATGACTGGAGTAGGAGCTGTGTTTCCTTCAGTAAGTCAGACCTGTTCCCAGTCTTACCAGTGGCGCAGTCAGGGGCCAGAGGGGATCAGATTCGGGGACCACAGGATCTCATCTCTGCTGTTTGCGGATGATGTTGTCCTGAGGGCTTCATCAAACCAGGACCTGCAATGTGCACTGGGAACAGGTCTGAACCAGAACTAAACAGGACCTGTAACATGCAAATCTGAGGCCAAAGGTGGCTTGCCCTCTCCGGGTGGGTGAGGAGTCCTTGCCTCAGGTGGAGGAGGTCAAGTATCTCGAGGTCTTGTTCACGAGTGAGGGAAGGATGGAGTGTGAGAGTGACGGCTGGAGCAGAGCAGCGTTTGCAGTGATGCGGTTGCTGTATCAGACTGTTGTAGAGAAGAAGGAGCTGAGTCCAAAGGCAAAGCTCTCGATTTACCGCTCAATCTATGTTCCTACCCTCACCTCTGGTTCCTACCCTCAACTCTGGTCCCTGGTTTTGTCCTGGTTTATATCTCATAGATCTTATTTCATCTTATTCATATTGATTCCAAAAACTGGTACAATTTTTACAGTTGACGGTTCTTTTTTTTTTTTTTTTTCATCTAATCCTCAAAGCTCCTCTAAGCCTGATATCAGAATTAAACTTACTTTTTAAACTTGACCCTATTCATGGATTGTATTTTCATTCTGGAAATACAGTTTACAAAGTGGATACCTAGAAATCTACTCCTGAGAGGCTTAGAAAATTAAACTACAAAAGATGTTTTTTTTTTATTTTTATACCAAATCAGTTTATGACAAGCTGTTTATGGACTACCAAAATATTGAGTCATGTCTCTACTAACTAACTTTTTGAGAGGTCAGAGTTTTGAGAGGTCAAAGGGCCGCCACCTGCTTGTCTCCATGGAGATACCTTCCGTGGTATGACATTAAACATCTATCATCACGCAAGCAGTTACAGGTTAGGTTTGCGGAGAGGTGTAAAACGTTGTTGCTTTTTCACCTTTGTGCGGACAAGCAGGTGGCCGTATTTAACAAACTACTTTTTTAGCCCGTCCTTCTTGTTTTGGATTTTTGTGCGTCCACCGCCGAGACAGCGTGACCCGCCTCTCGCCCTCCATCTTGTTTGTGTACCGCTTTATTTGTTGGAGAAAAAAAAAAACACAACAAAAACAACATCCACCAGCCTCTGTAATTATTCCTTAGTGCTGCTTCACTCCTAGTAATTAAACACGCGTCCTTGTTTGCGTGTGTACGCGCGCACGTGTGTCCGAAATTACACAGCGCCATTGGCCAGGGACAGAGCGAAGTGGGGACGCCAAGCTGAGGTCTTTGTTAGTAAATGATAGTCATTCACCAGCGGGCTTCCATTTGGGCTAAGTGTTCCATGTTTGTTTACACGCGGGCCAATAGGACGTCTGCATCTTCTCGCGCTACATCTCACTCAAGACCTGGCAGCGGCTAACTCTGTGCTTAGCATTGGTAATGTGCGCGAAGAGACGGTTGGATCCATATCGCCGTGCAAGTGGTAGTTAGCCTGGCCCTCTGCGCGTAGCTCCACTCAGGCACAAACTTTTTGGATGGATTCAATTTGACTCTAGCAATCTGGTTTGAAATGTTTGGTTTTGTGCAAGGTTCATTATGTGTTTTTACTTTTACACAGTGACATTTTACAGAATTTGCACTTGAGTTTTCGATACCATAAACCATAACTTTATAATAACTAAACCTTAATTAGACTTAAAGGGCCCGTATTAAGGCCATTTACTCGCACACGTTTAACACACAGACCCTGCGTATTTAGGTTGAGTTCATCTCTCAAACGGAAAACCCCCTGTTCCACCTTGTGATGTCATTTGGTAATACAGGAAGTGCTCCACTGTGTTTTTAAACTCGATGCACCGTCGCTAGAAGCATTTGGGTCATTTCAGCCTTGGAGTTGCCCATCTCTACTGAACAAAAGGTAAAAGGTAGCTGTTAACTTGAAAACTACCAATTCATGACATCACAAGGAGGAACAGAGTGTTTTGAGCTTTGGAGATGTAGACAGACTAATTATAAAGGATTACTCAAACGTGTGTGAATGAAACAACTCCAAAGGATTACCAAACGTGTGTGAATGAAACAACTCCGGGTATGTTTTTAATGAACATTTTAACATGGTTTAAAGCTCACAAGAGTCTATTAAAGGTCCCATATTGCACAAAACAAAGTATCAACAAAGGCTCAATTCATAATGAACAAATAGTTAGTGTAACTACATAATTAATACTCTAACCCTAATTCCTAACCCATTAAATCCCCAGTATGTAACATATTTCGAACCCTCCTTATAGTTTGCAGTACGATCATGTACAATGCTCCGCCCACGAGCCTACATCACCCATGCTTCCACATTTTCCTGAAGTATAAAAAGGCATGATACAAAACAATACACTACAACTTCACAAACCTGACACTATGTGAAGTAGTTTCACCTGGAATTCACGCCGATTGTGTTGTGAAGGGGGAGTAACTTAGCCCGCGAGCAAAGGGATGGGGGACTCCGAGCATTAAAAACAAAACTGGAACTGAAAATTAAACATGTTAATACATTGTTTTCGGTGAACATAGCATTTTCAAAACAATAAAAGGTAACATGGTGATCTAAATATGTTATGCGTTAGCAATTAATACCCCAATACCCCACCTGATTTGAACATATTGTTGAAGTTAATATCCCAAGCTGATACATAAAATTGGTTTCCAGTTGTGATTACTATGAATAGACATAAAGTTTGTCAGCCCTCTTTTTAAACATCTCCAAAAGTCCTTGTTTGCGCGTGTCTTTTCTCAGGTAAACGCGCCTGGATTCCTCCTTCACCCCTCCAGCTGAGTCCCATTCATTTTTAATCTCTTACACGCTCTCTAAGGATCGCTCATTTATTATGCATGTGCCGCAATCTCTCCCGTTGTCTCCGAGGATCTCCGTCTTCGCAGAGCGGAGCATCTGAGTCGGCGTCTGGACCAAAGCTAACAGCATCTGCGCCTCTTCCGCTGCTAGGTCTGTGGAAGACTTCAGCTGCGCGGGACGAGGCTCCGTGTTTCGCTGGGAGTTGGACGTGCTCAGAACGCGCCACCTGTGCAACACGCACGACAAGCTGCTAAACGTGTTTGGATTAATCATGTATGAAGGCCTCAGCAACTTCTGTATGAACTTGCTAACACATGTTCTTCGGCTTACAGAAACAGAACATGGGTCCCCAGGTGCTCCACTGCTACGAGTCCTGAGAGAAGAATTGAAGGATGGGTTAAATACAGAGGGTTTAATGCAGGGGACACAAAAGCTAAAATGCATTGGGATAGGTCGACTTGATGTCATGATGTCTGGTTTGAAATGTTTGGTTTTGTACAAGGTTCATTTCACTTAAAAGGTATTACGCTGTTTTCTGATCTATGTTATACTTGTGTTTCCTCATCACAAACCTGGAGTTGTGTTTTGTTTCATTCACACATGTTTAACACACAAACCCTGCATTTTTAGGCTGAGTTCTTCTCTCAAACGGAAAACACTCCACCTTGTGATGTCATGTGGTAATACAGGAAGTGCGCCCATCCTTCAGTTCAGTTGACTCGCATCAGTGGAACGCCTGGGGACCCATGTTGTGTTTTTGTAAGACAAATCCAATTTTAAGTTTATACAGAAGTTGTTGAGGCCTTCATACATGATTAATCCAAACCCGTTTAGCAGCCGTTTAGATGCGCGTTACACAGGTGGTCTTGATGTCTCGATGTCTTGAAGGAGGAAAAGGGAGATTACTCTTCTGTACTTTCTGATTATTATGTTTCGCTAACCTGGCCAACAAGATGAATTCTCATGATATTTGTGAGGTCACACTCATGAGAATCCATCTGGCCCGGCTTCCGATGCTGCGATCAGGCCTGAGCCACCAGTGGTTCAGACCAATCACAGGGCAGTATTGTCGTTTGGGCGAAGTAAAGGCGAACGTGAAGCGCCCAAACAAACCACAACAAACATGGCGACGGACATGCTTTGGCCTGTTTTAGCAGAAATACAGATTATCTTAAAATTTACAGAGAGAACCGTGTCGTACATTGGCGGACAGCGAAGACGTCTGCGCTTCTTTCGACTGGATGTAACGAAAGTTTGATTGAAGTTTTCGTCTTTTTCCGCTGTTGTGAAATCATAGACTGTATAAAGAAGTGGACTAAGTGAGTGTGACGTCACCCATAGCGTTCGGGTCCAGTCAAATGAAGCTCGTTGAGGTTAGAAGTTACAGGGGTGAATTTGGAGCCAAGTTCCATATTAGGAATTCCGACCGTGAGTATCACAGCAACAAAAGAGCCGATCCGGACCAGGCTGCTGAAGGTAACGCCCCCTCCTGCCCGCACCACAGGTTTAGCATGGAGTGGGCGCTTAGCAATGCTGTCAATCAAACGTGTTGCTAATCTCGGGGAAAGAAGCCGCCTGATTTGTCTGTTAGCAATGTTCATATCTTGATCTAAGGACACGACAGCAAAAAAAATCATCATCAGGATCATAAAGAGCGGGTCAATACGAACATTTTAAGACCAAAATGACGAGTCTGACAGCAGCAGTTATAGAAAGAGGGGCGACAGTTTTCTAAAGTAAAGTGAATTGGAGCCGATGGAGCCGGAAGCGCCCATGATCACTTCCTGTTTGGAACGCGGTGGCTAGCGGGTTAGCTATGTCCATTTATATATACAGTCTATGGTTGTCACGCTTCCACCAATCGAATTCAGACATTCCTCATGACGTTCTGCCTTTTCCCAATCACTTTCACTGTGAGCCAGGTTAATGTTTTGTCGTTTTGCCATATTTCTCACACTCCTCTCTCTTCCTCTTGTTCCGTTGGAGACTACTTGGATTTAATTAGCCTCATTCTGCTTCTGTGTCCCCTGAACTTAATATATGCCACAGATTCAACACATAGCAATTCACTTTAATGAAGATGATTAGACCGTCAATATAATCCGTCGGCGCCATGTTTATATCTTCACTGTGTACTTTTGTGTGGGCGGGTATTTATCACACTGTGGGGACTCAAATCCGTACACAGTTACATCATGGGGACCGGGCGTTTGTCCCTATAAGGGCAGCAGGTCCCCATGATGTAAATTCTGATGGGTTCAAGTTCAGATATGGGTTAAAACAGGTTAAGATTAAGCCATAGGTTAAAATGGTAAACGGTTTTCAAGGAACGCAGACACTTGGGGCGAGGTGGGTTAAGTGTCTTTCCCAAGGACACAACGACAGCATCCATCTGTGGGAGCAGGAATCGCACCGCCAACCTGTGGGTCACTAGATATGACAGCTCAACCAATGATGTTTTGACGTCGAGAGCAGGATTCGAACCGCCGGCCTTCGGATCAGTGGACAAACACTCTGACTCCAAGAAATGAATGTACCTCAACGCTAAGGCCCCAAGAAGCACGGAAAGCTGACGTATGTGTTCGTTTGTGTGTGTGTGTGTGTGTCTCCTCTTCACGCTCCACGAAATCTAAAGATCACTGTATAATACCTCCTTACACTGCACACGCGCATCTCCATATTCACAAACAAACGCGTCCTTAAGACAGCGCTTATCACACGCTAACGCTAATTAAAATCTTATGTTTATTAACAAGAGACGTAGAATCCATGTTTGTTTGGCGTAATGAACAGATTTCACCTTGCAACCTTGATACAAAAGTGTACACGCAAGAACAGTATATCCGATGTGTTTACGCCTCGAAAAAGAAGAGAAAATGAATAAGACATTAGTGTTGTCACGATAACGTTCAAAAACAACATTTCTAACGCGTTTTTGATACGAAAGAAAAGACCCGATACTCAATACCGATACCGCAGTGATGATAATAATGTTGTTTCCTCATCACAAACATACCTGGAGTGTCGTTTTGTTTCATTCACACAAACCCTGCATATTTAGGCTGAGTTCTTCTCACAAGCAAAAACACTGTTCCACCTTGTGATGTGCTCCACTGTGTTAATAAACTCCATACACCTTCACTAGAAACATCTGGATGATTTCAGCTCTGGAATTGCCAAACTCTACCGAACTAAAGGTAAAAAGTAGCCGTTAACTTGAAAACTACAACTCCATGACATCATGAGGTGGAACAGAGCATTTTGAGCTTTGAAGATGTGGACAAACTAATAATAAGGAATTAAAAACATGTGTGAATGAAACAAAACACAACTCCAGGTATGTTTTTGATGAGGTAACAACATTATAACATGGATTAAAGCTTGCAAGAGTTTATTTTGTGTAATATGTAAGTATATGAACTATGAACCTCAGTCGTCCAGTAGGTTCCATAGTGGTCCATGGGCGTGTACTAGTCTATGTGTCTTATACTTGTCGTGATACAGCTCAAGATCATTCTAAAGCTGTTCAGGAAAGGTTCATTTCTGTCTTGTGAATGTGACTTTTTTTTAGTAGCGATGCTTCCTTAAACGAGTCTCTAGTTTTGATAGATTTAACATCGAACCCTATTGACAACCTTATGAGAAATAGCAAGAAAATTATTCAGTTTTTCCAGTGCTGAGGAAAGAGAATTCTTGTCATTTCTCTCTGAATGGACTCAACTTTATAAAGCCGTCGAATTGGATCTTTGAAATAAGCTCCCATCTCTTGGTGAATACGGATCACGACCCTTGCATTTCCCTCAACGCGTCCCTGAGAAATATCTAAATCCATTCAGACGCTATTAATATCTGCCTTTAATGTCCGTTGCGCTCCCTAAGATAAAAAAAATATTCCGACCACTGAGTAAGGAGCGCCGGGAGACTGTAGCCGTACCAGGAATGATCATTAAGTTGAATAAAAGCAGGTAAGAAAATAGAAAAGTGCCAAGGTTTGCACTGGGCCCGTTTCCTCGACTTCATCTGCCTCTCTCTAAAACCATCTGTGCTCCGTTAGCCTAGCAAAGCATCTCTCCTCTCGCTTCACCGCTTCTAATATGACCTCAGATCCACGGTACCGTCTGTTTAAAAAGGGGGTATTCTATGGGGTATTAATGGCTGACGCGTAACATATTTAGATCACCGTGTTACCTTTTTATCGTTTTGAAAATGCTATATTCGCCGAAAACGTGTGCAATTAGTTTCGTTTTTGACGCTGAGTCCCCACTCCCTTTGCTCTTCACGCTTAGTCACTCCCCCTTCAGAGCGCTATCTCAACACAATCGGCGCGCGTCCCGCTAATGAAACTACCGCACATCGCATCGGGATTGTGAAGTTGTAGTGTACATGTTTTGTACCCGGCTTTTGTATATTTATGGAGAATTTGTCAAGTGGGAGCATGGGTGACGTAGGCTTGTGGGCGGAGCATTGGACAGAACTGTACTGCTAACTTTCTAGAGTTTGCTAGACAATTCAAACATGCATGGATAACATCTAAAACCTCTTCAGGCATGTTTTTGATGAGGGAACAACGTTATAAGCTCAAAAATGGGTCTTGGACAAACTTAAAGATACACTTTTCTCTACATGGCAAAAGACGAAGTCTAAATCATCTTTTGCCATGGATCAGACCTGGACGACTGAGGGACTACACACTTTCTCTACATGGACAACATGCTTTCAGTATTCCCCTGTTTGGCCTCCATTTTACCCATATTGCATTGTTCAATTACATGTGTTTTTATTGCTATAAAAATAACAGTAATACATTGAAAAACATGCATTCGGCATCACTTCTCCACAGAACTGACCTGTAACTTGGCCTTCGTCACTCGCTAATCCCCATGGAGATAAATAAGTGTTCCATACTTTGGAACATTCTACACCAAGCAATATTATCTCCATGGAAACAAGCAGAAAAGTTACATACTCCAACTTTAAAAAGTCCTATACTAAATGTCACGAAATAATGTTTCTTCATCAAAGACACACCTGGAGTTGTGGTTTGTTACATTTGTGGGTGCAAATTTAGGTTGTCTTGCTCGCCAGACCTCGAAAAGCTTAGTTCCACTGCATGATGCTCCTCTGTGTTTTTAAAGTCAGCAGAGCATAGGGCAGGTTGGTGCACTCTCTACTTCCTTTTAAATGCCCAATAAATCCATAATATTGGAAATTTAAGAGTGTATATTGTATTTTTCACTTCATATTGTTAGAAAAAGTATGACGTAATTACATTCTCAAACTGCCGCCCATTACTAAAGACAAAAACGTATAATAGTAAGCAATTTCACACATAAGCTGTATATATATAAATGTACATAGCTAACCTGCTAGCCGCCGCATGTCAAATAGAAACAACTGTTGCTCCAGTTCACTTTCTATTGAAAAACTGTCGCCCCTCTCTCCGTAAATGCTGCTGTCAGGCTCGTCATTTTGGTCTTAAAATGTTCGTATTAACCCGCTGTACACGATCCTCATATTTCTGCTTCGCTGTTGTGTCCGTAAATCAAGATATGAACATTAAAAACAGACATATCAGGCGCCTTCTATGCCCGAGTGCCTGCATTGCGGGTGGGAAGGTGCATTACCTTCAACAACTTCGCTCCAGACTGGCTCTTTGGATGCTGTGATACTCGCCAAATTCCAAAATATGGAACTCCGCTCCAAATTCGCCTCTGTTGGCGCCGATGAGCTTCATTTGACTGGAGCCGAACGCTATGGGTGACGTCACGTGAAACAATCTGTGGTTTCACGTGACGTCACACCATTCTAATTAAATTTTTAATATTTCTTTCAAAAGTAGCAAATCCCCCATTGAGGTTTTCTAATCTCCTTTCCTCCATCTAAAATCATAACATCGAATTCCTATCTTGAACTCAACCCAGTGAGTCCTATAGAAACGGCCTCGTAACGCTTCTTTCTTTGCCTCCACTACCACTTTGTTGCGCGGCAGAAATCCCACCCTGAGCTGCTGGCAGTCTGTACGGATCTCGCCCTCCCTCCGCTCCCCTCTCCTCATGCTCTCTTGTCGGGGCATATGTCAAGAGGAAGCCAGCATCTGCTCCTTAAGAGGCGGATTTGGTGTCACCGCGTCTCCATTATGCGCCAGAAGTCAACGCGGCTCCAATCTGGCCCTCCGCAGCCCGCCGACTGCACTCCACGCTCTCAGAATTCCGTTTGCTCTTTTGCTCGTGCGGAGGAATCGCGGCTATGCGTTTTTTCCTTTCTTTCATTTTCCTTCAAAACCGTGGCATTGATTTTTGTCAGCACCTGCGGAGTGAAGTACGGATTGTGCAAGCGTCTTGAGAACTCTTAAACCGAAGGCCGAGTTGAGTATATAAAACAGATGTAAAAAAAAAGGCTGGATGTTTTTCTTTTGCTGCAGATAGCGCGAGTACAAGGAGCACGGCGCTGCTACATTAGCGCGTCCTCTCCTAGCCTGTTAGGAGCACTTCATTAGCAAATTAGCGCAAGATGTGTTACAAATGCAAATGGCGGGTTTTAATGGCATTTACTCGATAGGGCAATTACTTGTAGACACATTTTCTTCAGGCGAAAATAACAATTAGAATTCATTTGCGCGTAGCTTAAAAGCGGTGATGTCTCTTAGCATTAGGGCCACATAGCTAGTTAGCCATTCAAGCTGTTTATTGTTTTTAGCGACTCCATTTAAATCAATTTCACAGTGGTCTTTCTCACATTATTAACTACACTGCTGTTAAAATTATCGAACATCAGATACTAACCGATACTAAAACTAGTACCAAAACTAGATACTCATTTAAGCAAGTATCGATACTAAAACAAAAAATCCCATCAATCGTAACTGGATACAATGTGACCTTTCCTAAACGTTTTCATCTTGAGTTTTACTATTTTAAGACTACATGGTTTAATAAGCAAATACTATTACTTTGTGTTGAAAGTTACACTAATATCTAAAAAAGAGCTTTTAAAATGATCAAATGATCAAAATCGGCATTGGGTTTATTTTTAAGTATCAAAATCGAGTTTGAAATCATGATTATCGTGACAACCCTACTGCATTTTAGACTGTAAGAAGCTTGAAAGTGCACGAAGTAGCATCTGTGGTGGAAGGTCAGCCACTTGCTTGTCTCCATGGAGATGTTTTCGCTTTTCTCGGAATGTTCAGCAGTATGGCATTAAACTTATCAATCGTGTGTTTATCCAATTACAGTATTGCGTGTTTAGTAATAAAAAAAAAACATAAAAACATGCATTCACACTGTGAGCGGGGTCGTCTCTCCACGGATCTGGCCTGCAACTTGGCCTGATGGTGTCACCTGCTTGTCTCCATGGAGACCACTCTAACAGTGACGTTTATGTCGAGAGTAGGATCCGAACCGTCAACCTTCAGATCAGAGGACAGGCGCTCTACTGGCTGAGCTTCTAGATGTAATGCCGTACCGTGGAACATTCCTGGCAAAACAATAACCTTTTCAAAGAGACAAGCTGGTGAGAACAGTTACATAATGCAGGTTTAAACTGGTATTTTCAAAATGCTTGTACTTACGTGACACTGATTCAAAAGCCGAAGGTTCAATCTACCACTGCATACCACTGCGTTGTTGTGTCCTAGGGCAAGATCCTTGACCTGCCTTACCGCCAGTGCCTGCATGTGATGTATGAACGTTTGAATGGGTGAATGGTTCAATTCATCGATATAACATCAACTGATTCTTGACCGTGAGTAAGTGACAAGTGACAAGAGCTTTGACAGATAATATGATTTGAACTTTTTGTTTCTCGCTCCGCTTCTTCAGATTTTAGATTATCGGTACTATTGATACTAACAGAGGGATCGAAGGATATTGATACTGCTCTAAAAGAATCCGAACTTCTGGAAGATGACAAATGGACTTATATCATGGAGCTGCATCATGACATTTCCAAACACACAGTGAGTATTTGACACAACAAACTGTAGAGCCTCTTTTATAATTACCCACAAAGAACATCTTGTTTTTGCTCTTAAGATTAAAGCTTGTTGATATTTTAGTTGTATGAATTCAAATGTTTTGGATAACTTTTCTGAATATAAAGTATCAGCAGTGTTGTAGCCTTAATCGTTTTAATGTGTGTTTACATTTGTAAATAGAATCCTGCAAATGGGAAATTATGAGATAAATACTTTATATATATATATATACACGTTATATTTGGAATCAGTATTTTGGATTACAATCTTGAAATCGATTGGAATCAAATTAAAAGTAAAAAAGCTGATATCGCACATCCCTAACATCCGGACAGATACTCGTTCCACTAGTTCATTTTAAACGGTTTGCAGTTACTCCTCACTTACCTTGTGCATTTTAAACATCCTAATTATTCACTGCAAAAAGTTGTTAGCACTTTTCACAACAATCAAAGACCAGTGCGGGGTTTGCTGTTGATAAATTGATAAACTGATGAAATAAAAAATGCATCCTTACTAGTGAAATATCAAGAATCTTTTGATATATTTAAATCGCGAAGGGTCGCGACGGTCATCCCAGGGGTAATTTTTTCGTTGGTTATTTTTCTACTGGCTCTTAGCATCAGCAAATATTGGCAAATATTGGACGTGCTGATGCGCGCTTCCTGTTTATCGGACAACAAAACGCTTTATAATTATTATTATTTTGACCTCAAGAGCTGCTTATACAATACATCTGTGCTGGGGCAAGACATACTGTACTCAAATACGTGGGGAAAAAATCTGGTACGAGGCCTTCAATGACTGTACTTGAGCCGTTTCCTGCACCTGCTTCTACTTGAGTCGCATTACTTTTACTCGAGTACCTTTTTTGGCTCCTGTCCCTGCTTCTAATTGTACATATCATATATAATAGGCGTGCCCTTGCCTGGTGCTGTCCGGTGCCCTCTACACTTGTAACTGTGAATCACACGCAGACTGAAGCCATAGTCACCTGAGGCACTGCCAATGCACGAAGCCACACCAACACAAAGGTGACACATGGACCGGACGCTGTTGTGTACAAGCATGACATTCTCAAGGTCCTACCGCTGTAAAGCACAAACACGGACAATATATGGCTCTTATTAGCACTATCAGTTATTCCGGTAGTTGCCAGATTGGTTTCGGTGCAATTTAAAGGGCCCGTATTACGCTGTTTTCCGATCTATGTTATAATGTTGTTGTGGAGTTGTGTTTTTGTTTCATTCGCACGTTTAACACACAAATTCTTCATATTCAGGCGAGTTCTTTTCTCAACCGGAAAACGCTCGATTCCACCTTGTGATGTCTGAGTTATTTTCTCAAACGCTCGATTCAACCTTGTGATGTCATGGGGTAATACAGGAAGTGCTCCACTGTGTTTTTAAACCGTCATACTTCACTAGAATCATTGCTAGTCTCTACAGAACTAAACGTAAAAAGGTACTGGTTAAGTTAAAAACTACAACTACATGACATCACAAGATGGAACAGAGCATTTTGAGCTTTGGACAACACAAGGTTTTTTGGGGTTTTTTTTTGAGGAGGTAACAGCATTAGAAAATTGACACCCCCAGACAGTTTGTTCTCAGTGCATCAGATGTATCTGTTTAAACAGACTAGTACGTTTGGTTTTTTTTTTGAGGAGGTAACAGCATTAGAAAATTGACACCCCCAGACAGTTTGTTCTCAGTGCATCAGATGTATCTGTTTAAACAGACTAGTACGTTGCAATGGAAATAGAAGAGCAATGAAGCTAAAAATATGTGGTTGAATATTTACACAAATATCCAGAAAAAAAAAAAAAAAAATTTCCAGATGAAAACATATTTACAATACATTTTTCTTTTTCTTTTTTTTTTAAATTATTGAACTTGCTTACAATCAAAGATACCACTGAAATGCCACATTCTTCACTGTTGATTCTGCTCCAATCGATTCCAAGGCTGGAACTGACATTAACAATTCCGATTCCAAATGCAAACATACATCAAATGTGTATTGCCTATACAGCTCACTGCTCCCTATTTGCAGGGCATTTTAAAGGTGCACTGTGTAACTTTTCTGGTTGAAGGTCTGCTATCTGCTTGTCGCCACTGAGATGTTATGGCTTTCCACAATATGAAATTACACTTATCTGTCTTGCGTCTATTCAGTTACAGGTGTTTTAATGCTCAAAATTAACATTCTTTCTGTGAGCGGGGTCACCACTCCACAGATCTGACCTGTCTTTGTCTGCTTGTCACCATGGTGTTTGCTTAGTGCACCTAATTATAACTTATTAAGGCATCAACACTAATAAAGGTCAAATCACTTGTAACATTTTCCATGTTAATATAGGCTGTTTGCTTGTAATTGTCGCGATGTAACTTCACGATAAAAGTCCATTTATCACTTTTAGAGCAGTATTGATACCGTAAAAAAAACATTTCAACACTTTTTTTAATCAATTCACACATCCCTACTTCCTCTTGATATCAGCAAATATCGGTTATCGACCCCAACAGCAAGATATCGAAGTTATCAAACATTAGCTGAAAAAAACTCATATCGTACCGTCCCTTTCTCTCCCTCCCATTCCTTGGACTGAAACTGTTAAGCGCGTCTTGACTTACTGTAAACGGCTTATCCTAAAGTGCATTTGCGTCTGCCGATATATAGCATAATATATATAAAACGTCAATTTCATCCTGTAGATTCGAAAGCTTAAAAAAAAGGAAAAAATACTGACTTAATGAGCACTAAGTACGCAGATTGCCGCGCGCCCACACACGAGCCGCTGCACTCCCAAGACCCCTTCGCCCGCCACTTTAAGGCTAGAATAAACAACAGCGAGGGCAAAAAGAAAAGAGTAAATGTCATTAATAAAAAAGAAAGACGAGCTAATTGTGTTGCATGCTGGGAAAAATCAAAAATCCATTAGAGAGGGCAGAAAGGACAGTGCGCACGGCTTTTTGAAAAACACAAAGGAAGGAAAACCTCATGCGCTTTTACCTCTAATTTAGACTATACCCGGCGCTTTAAGATGGCCGTCTGGCGAAGCTGTTATTTGGTGTTTGCTCTTAATGCATGCCGATGAGTCACGCACGAAACAACTTTGTCTAATCTCCATAAATGAGTTCAGGAAGGTCGCGCCACCGGTCGGAGCGCGGCGGGGAGGGGGCGCAAGGAGAAGTCATTTAGAGGAATTAGAAGAAACCGGCCCCCGCTTCAAGTAACAAGGGAGCGAGCGGAGAGAGGATGGAACGCTCGAGTTAGCGCTGTTCAGAGGGACGGAGGACGTGTGGCGTGCGGTGCGAGCGGGAAGGAGTGGGGTAGTTCCAAGCTGACATCCGTGGTCTCCCTGAACTCCACTCAGACCTTTCAGAGTCTTGGGCTGTGTCCGAGTGTCCGCCCCAGTCCCCTCAGACCTCCACCCAGAGGACCCTCACGTGACTTAGCTCCATCCACAGGTCCCTGAAACCAGAGGCTATGTCAAAAGACTGCCAAAGTCCACCATTTCCTGACCGCTGTTTTTGACGTAACATTACAAAAGTTGACATTTTTTTACACTTGAGACAAGCCCAAACCATTTTCCTTACCTTAAGCATTACAAATTTGTGCCTAATTTTAACGCATGAGAGATATAACTTGTGAGATGCACCACTGCAAATGGTTTAAAATGAACTAGTTACCGTAAAAATCTGGAACAATGTCTTAAGAACCTGCTTACAACTGACAAAGTACATCTAATATCCTTTTGTTTGAATTTGTTATGTTTAAGTAACTGCTAATGATGAATGAACAATTTGAAATGAGCTACATTTAATAGACAAAGTTGTTTATAAAGTAAACTCATTAAAAATGGTGAGGGACATGTCGGTGGAGGTGCATCCTGGTAGGGGTCTGCTGGGTAGGGTCCTCTGGGTGAAGGTCTGCAGCCAAACTTGCATAGCCCTGCAGACTCTTGATTTCTATAATAAATACTGATCAAGATGGAGCTCACGTAAACGGACTGGATTATTCAGCTTTTTGTCTGAGATGTGGGAATTACCGATCTTTTCGCAGCTCCAGCTAAGGTAAGCGGCTACTGCTAGCAACTTTACACAGCAAAGGTTTATTTAAGTTTGCGTTTTTTAGTCATAATCTGGGACCAACTGTGCGATAAACCAGTCCTTCTATCTGCTTTCACTCAGTCGTGTTGTGTCCAGTTAAAGACCTGTTGCTGTCCGCTGTTGTTTTTCCAACTCTCGGTCTATATTGCCTGGTCTAGTGATCATCGCTGGACACTAATTTTCAAGGAGATTTTGAGTGCACTAGTTTTTCTCTCACTGGACATTCGGACACCGCTAAAAATGGCGTGACCCCTAAACAGTGCTCTGAGTAGGGAATAGTGTGGACATTCGAACACAGCCTTCAGTCTTCACCGCTCAGAGCTGCAGCGTGTTTGGGCTCCTGGTACCTGCCAGATGTTCCACAAACCAACCAATGATCTCAATGTCCCAAGCGTTGTCCAGGATGAAGACCTCGATGACAGAAGCTTCCACGAGACATTTTCAACAGACGCTCTCAGGGCAATCATCGACCTCAAGCTTAGCGTGTCCTGGTGCGATGGATATGTTGTAAGTTAAAGCCAGCGTTTGGATCTTGCATGTACTGTTTGCATTAGTCCATGACTTCAGCTGGCTCTACCCAATTTATTTTTCCATGTAGTTGAGCAAAAATAGTTTTGTCCTGGCACAGATATATTGTAAACGCAGCTCTTAGGGTCTAAATGAGACCTCTGCGTGCTGCTTGCATCTAATTACAAGGTGTTTTACCCTCAGAAAATCAGGACGGACGTTTGCGATTAGTATGCATGATTGTTAACATTAAATCTAGCCTTTGAAAGTTGTGATACGCGCTTATAAACTCATTGTAGCGGCTTCCTAAACCAGGCTTATAGTCACTCGGGAAGATCAGAGTGGCTCCTGGGGTTGTAGCTTCGTGACACGCTTGGAGGCTACTGTAAACGGATCCAGAACGTGTGTTGGAGATTTGTTAACAGACGTACAGCTCGCAGCCGAGACGATGGATAAAATCGGACCGGATGGAAGAACTTGACGGATGGGTAAGTAGTGGCGGTCAACAAAAATTACGGCTACCCAGGTCTGACCTTCAACAGCTGGGTCACCGGTAAGTACGCGCCTTTACACCCTTTCACACGTACATGCACGCGCAACCGCCCAGGTTAGCCCCGCCCCCTCTGCATCGGAGCAACACGCACACACTTAGCCAGACACAGTGTGCACCAGTCACGTCCCCTACACTCATCGTAGTGAATAATTAGTATGCTCGGAATATGTAGATACAACTTGGGAGATGGACTTCTGCAAACGGTTTAAAATGAACTAGTTCAGTTTCATGTTTTTAGGAAAAATCAGGTACAGTGTTTTATGGACCTGCTTACAACAGCCAGCCACAGTGGAACATGTTGCTTTTTAGGCTGAGTCCAGATGAGTCCATTGTCATAGAAGTAGCCACTACGAATGTCGAAACCAAACCAAACCTTCAACCACTTCCTCCTTCAGGAACTTCAACTAGGGGCGCTAAATATCCGTTCAAAATATACCATGCCTTCACTGTTTGGCAGTTCATATTCTTTTCTAACCTGTGTCTTGCTCTTGAACTTTTAGTCAGCATGTAAATAACTTCTGTACCTGAATTTTACTGTCTTAAAACGTGAAAAACAAACCTAGTTCATTTGAAAAAGGTTCGCTCCTATATATTCCTCACTTTCCTAACACATTCTACTATCCTAGTTACTCACCATGATGAGTTTCTAAGTGCTTTCCTCAACTTTCATAGACAAAAGCGGAGTTTTGCCATCACAGCTACGCTATCAACAACTAGCATGCAAACAGCGGCGCGAAACGAGCTATTATTAATGTAAAAACAGGCACAGCCCCCTTTTCTGTACAATCCATACAGGTCTTTGTTCTCTTTCGTTTAATACACCTGATTATAATCTCTAACCCATAAGTCAGATCGCTTCTTTTAAGTTGACAGGCGGTGGCTCTTTCAGGGTTAAATATTTAATGTCTTGGTAGTGCGTGTCGGGCGCATGAGCTCGCTTTGATGCGCTCACAAAGATCCTTTATTGTCGGAGAGGATAGTTCTGTGTCTGTGTAAAAGGCCGCACACCTTCCGTTGTGATTGTGTCTCCTTTTTGGTGCGTGATGTTTTTGATCCCCGCTTGAATCCTCTCCGCTCCGGGGTCTCGGGGGTGGGCTCTCACTTTGAGCCAGTGGGGCCGTGTGATGTTGGCATTAGCCCGGGTCTCTTTGAGGCCATCTGGAGCGGGCACATGTGTGGCGCGGTGACATACCCGCACATACAGCTCACCTCCAGCCGTGAAGCCCCCCCCTCCCCCCCGGAGCTGCTATTAGCTACTGCAACAAGCGCTTCCACTCAGCTATGATACGCCGTGATGCCGACGGAGAATGGGTCTTCGTTAAATAGGCGTGATCGCCGTAAAGCTAAAACATTTACACAAAAAAGTTAGTTTGTATCGCGAATCTTGCCTGATATAGATGACAAGCAAGTATCTGAACAATGCACTTGAAGTCACGCGTGTAGTTTGAAGAGTATTTTACTTCTGTGGGGTATCAACTGCGAACACATAACATATTTAGAGCGCCACGTTACCTTTTATTCTTTTGAAAACGCTACGCTAAGTGCCGAAAACAATATATTACCTTGTTTTATAACTTTCAATTTTTCTCACTCCCTTTGCTCTTCGCGCTAAGTCACTCCCCCTTCAGAGCGCCATCGCAACACGACCAGCGCGCGTCCCGCTAATGAAACCGCGACACGTCTCAGCGGGTTTGCGAAGTTGCTGTGTACGGTTTTTATCGTGTTTTTGTATATTTATGGAGGAATGTCGCGGGTGACGTAGGCTCGCGGGCGGAGCCTTGGACAAATCTTACGGCTAACCGCGAGGAAAAGTTGATTTTGTTCACTACCCCCTCTTTAAGTAACGCTTCACCTTGTTAAATTGTTGGTAAACTTTCGTGATCTTTCTCTTCAGATGATATATGAAAGATGGCGCAAAAAAGAAAAGCAATTCAAAATAAAATCAGTACAATCAGATTTCTGTTGTAAATTGCTAGATTCAACTTTGCCAATTTGAGTTTGAATGTCTGTTATTGAAGACCCCCCTCGGAGCCGCTATTAGCATTAGCTACCGCACTTCCACTCAGCCGTCACACACTATGAAGCTGACGGAGTAAACAAGTCCCAAGCCGAGCCAAGAGTATTACACTTAGAAGGACATCTTTTGTTTTTTTTATGATAACTGCTGAACTGAACAGTCACAGGACTGTAAAAAAAAAAAATGAAAGAAAAGAGGTTTTGGTTTTTTTTTCTCTTCTGAGCATTCAAAGCGCCATAGAATCCAGTAGAGGGTGGGTGCCATTTAAACGTGGCCAAAAGAAAGAGTTTTTATTACAACAAAGGCAAAAAAGTAAAAATAAATAAATAAAAATAACTAACTTATACAATATAGCCCTTAACTGAATAAAAAAAAGTCAATATTAAATCTAATGAGTTTTCGATTTGCCCCCAATCCGATACCACCGTCAAAACGCAATCTGGACCAGGAGAACGGTGTCACAGTTCTGCCTGTTTTTTTCTTGTTTATCCCAGTCCAGCTCCGTTTCCCAGCTCGTTCCGGTCCTTCTTTTGCCACCTCCCTGTTTTCCCTGCAGCTGCTATTCATTTCCTAATCAGCCCAGGGTAGACTATATATACCCCCTCTGTTCATTCAGTTCTTGCTAGATTGTTGATCAGTCAAGAGAGACACTCAAGCCTTGTATCTGAACAAATCTGTTGTTTGCGTTTTGCAATTCTGAACTTGTATTAAAGTCTGTCTGAGGGACCTGTTCCTGAGTTTATTTTCCCAACCTGTTTCCCATTTTGATTCCCCGTAGTGGAAGAGATTTGTGTTGACATTAAATAAGACATTCATTCCTCAGTTGTTCATTGCCTTGGTTGTCATATTAAGAATTACCTGTTGGAAGGACACTTTCCGTTGTATTTACTTAAACTAAGAAGTTTGGCTGTATATTTTGTGTTGCATTTGAGTCCAGTTTTACCTGCGTGATAAACAGGTTTTGAAGTACACACTTGAATGATTCAGTAGAAGTAGTGCTTTTTATGCCTTTTTCACTTTTACAACGTTTTTTTTTTTTTTTTTTTCCTATTTTGTGTTTTTCATTTGTTTGCATTGTGATTTTAGTGAGTCTTATTCTGTAAAACACTTTGACTACCTTTTTAACTCATTTTAATTTAACTATCGATCACTACTGATGACTTATCAGAATCTAGTATTGATAAATAAGTTCTAATTTGGTGTCGTTAATTGTAGCAGGTTGGTCACATAATTAGTTGCCAGATCTTTCTTTCAAAAATGTGTGAAATGAGTGATCTGAGAAGGCCCTATAATCGGCCTACAGTTTTATATTCTACGCATATCCGTAAATATTATGAATAGTTTGCGCTGTAGTTGGATGTAGCTATTTGAAATGAGAGAAAAAAGGTGAATTTATGATCTGAAAGGGCGTAGACTAGTCTATGTGTCTTATACTTGTGAAAGATACAGCTCAAGATCATTCTAACGATATTCAGGAAAGGTTCATTTCTGTCCTGCCAATGTGACTTTTTTTAGTATCGATACCTGCTCAAATGAGTATCTAGTATCGATTAGTGTCTGATTTTCGATACTTTTCCAACCCTAGAATTCTACAAAGCGACAGCGACGCGCACATCGACGTTTTGCGCGCTCCCCTTTGCAACCCGGCTGCGATCAAGACCCCCGGCCCAAGTCTTTTCTTCACCTCCACCCCGCTCACCTTTTATCTCCCTCTTTCATCCCGCGCTCCCCCGGACCCCCGCAGCTGAGCTCTGGCCCCTCCCCCTCTCTTCCCCGTCGTGTACAACCACTCGCGCGGCACGCCAATCCCTCAACACTTTTTACATTGCCTCCGATTAATTTTCTTGTCTCGCTTGTTTGAATGAAGACCCTTAAGAGTGCTCACAAAGGCCGACCTTGAGACACCGAAGATTACACACTTGAACTACGCCTGAAGAGACGCATCCTCCGAGTGGGGAACCTTGTGCAAAAAGCGACAACATAGTTTTCGAAGAGACTGGAGGCAGGCACTTGAGGGAAAATTAAATCTCTCCAAGGATGCTGTCAGGGCATTGAGGAAAAAATTGGCGTTTTGTGTCTAAATACATGTACGCCCAACTGGCTTGCTTCACTATTCTCAGTTTTTACATGTATCTGTTTATACCGCATTCATTTATCGGGTTTTGAACGTTGTAGCAAAGACGGCGAAACTTGCCTTGGAAGATTTTTTTTCATCAAAGTTCGATTTATTTATTTTTTATCAATGCAACGGGAGTTTCGGGGAGTAAAATGAGTGATTGCAATCGCTATAATCAAGTCAGAAGAAAATCCTGCCAGCAACGCCAATGGTTTTTCCTGGAGGCTGTATTCCCCATTCTGCGGTGTCTAGGTCATTACCTTGTCTTTTATCTCTTTCAAATTATTTTTCATAGCGTCTTTTTATCCGGCCATCATTTTAAAGAGAAGGCTTAATTTTCTTCTAAATTGAAATTGTAAAGAGGTGTGCGGCCATTTTTGAACAAAGTTGGGCTATTACGAATCCGGCAAGCGTGACCTAAGTGCACCTTTAGCCGTAGAAGAGGGGTGATGAACGGCGTCACGTTTCAATCAATTAGATCCTCGTGAAGCTGAAACAATTCTACAAAAACTGTATTTCCAAAAGCGAATCTTGTCTGATATAGATTAAAAGCAAGTGTCTGTACGAAGCACTTGAATTCGTGAATGTAGTTTGAAGGATACTCCCTCCAAAGTACGGTTCACCTGTTGTTTTAAGGAACTATATTATACAAAATGAACTCTGCCCTCAAAGTACGGTTCACCTGTTGTTTTTTAAGGAACTATATTATACAAAATGAACTCTTGGGAGTGTTAAGCCATGTTATAATGTTGTTACCTCCTCAAAAACATACCCGGAGTTGTGTTTTGCTTCATTCGTCAAAGTTTAAACTGCTCTGTTCCACCTTGTGATGTCATGCAGTTGCAGTGTTTAAGCTAGCTGTCTTTTAGTTCAGTAGAGATTGGCGATTCTGGCGGTGAAAGAATCCAAAAGATTCTAGTGAAGGTGTATGGAGTTTAGAAACACAGTGGAGCGCTTCCTGTTTTACCACATGACATCACAAGGTGGAACGTTGGAACGAGTGTTTTCTGTTTGAGAGACAGACTAAATACGCAGGGTTGGCGTGTTAAACATGTGAATGAAACACAACACAACTCCAGAAAAACAGTGTAATATGGGCCTTTTTAAAATTCATGTTTTTTTTTTGTTTTTTTTTCTCTTCTGGTTAAATTATGAAAGATGAAGCAAAAAATAAATAAATAAATAATCCAAATCTGCAGAATCGGATTTATATTGTAAATTGTTAGCTTCAACTTTAGCCAGTTTTGAGTTTGAACCCGTCACTGAACATATCGATCACCTCTCGGACTCCCCAATGTAAAAAAACAACTGAAGAAGCAGCGCCAACACTTTCAAACTTCAATTTGCATTTGCACTTGACCAACTTTTCCCTTCACAAGTTAATAGTTGTACGACAAAGCCCTCTTAAAAAACGCATTTGAATGAGTTTATAAAAAAAAGGGGGGCAGAGACAAAGCCAGGCGAGTGACTACAGGACTCCAAACCGCGGCGTTCAGATGAAACGCGCGTGATTGAAGAGTTTGGGGGACCGCGGCGTTTGTTTCGCACGGGGAGGCGCAGATGAAAGACGTGCAGTAGTGATAATGAAACGGAGGGAGGGAGAGGGGGAGGAGGAGAGGGGCGAGGGGGCTGAGTGGCAGGGGGGGGCCGGGGGCCAGCCCCCGTCACCCGCG